>JAUMHE010000079.1:9788166-9803211 GCA_032359235.1 Enteromius mattozi
GGCTTCAAAAACGCTCTTCAGAAACCTACGAGTGACGTCACGGACACTACGTCCATTTTTTTTTACAGTCTATGGTCACCATACTTACTCGTGCAACTGGTCATGTAATCGAGAGGTGACAATGGAGGACTGATGACTGCTCATACACAGCAAGTCTGAGGTAAGACACCAGTCCAGTCTGCACTGAAACGCTATTGTTAATTGTGGGAGGAGCCTGTCTGTGTGGCGTCACACAGACATGCATCTGAGATCGGCTTGATTTGAGAAAGGGGTAAAGATTTTAGTAGATAAAAAAAAAGAAAAGAAAAACACTAGCTGGATTTTTGTCATTATAGGGTGCTTGTGTAAACACACTGCCAACAAACATTTCAGTTGATACTACTTGTAAAGGTGCATGCAGTATTCAATTACCCCTATAAAAAATGTTTCCGCAAACAGTCACATTGTATAGATCATTTAAATACCATCCACACATAAAATTTCCATTTGAAAAAAAAATATTTAAAAAAATACTGGCCACACCTTTCATTGCTAATGTTTCCTTGTTTTTTTTTTTTCTTTTTTTGTACATCAAAAGAGGTTTTGTGCTGACTCATGCACTTAGTAAATCTGGCCCTATAAAGGAAAAGACTTGGTCTTGATTTGATCCATCAGAAAGTGATTTGATCATGAAAGCATGACCCAAATGAAAATTTTACATTGATGAAAATTAATTAACTTTTGTTCTTATGGATTTCCAAGCAGGATCAAGACCAGGAAGATGTGTTTGTATACCAATGATCAGTCTTACGCCTAGATGTTAAATTTGCAACAAAAATGCAAATTTTTTGTTCACTAGAAACCTGGGGAACAGTGTTAGGTATTAAATGAAAGGTTGTCAGGTGTGGTATGTGGTATGGAATAAAATGCTAAGCCCGGTGAAAAGGTGAGTGTATTTGTAATACTTCTTTCTGAATTTTGTGCATTACATATCCTGTACAATTTATTGCAGAATATCTTGTTTCTGGCATGAAATAGCTTCAGAATGCTTCCAGAAATGGATTCTGCACTGGTGCAACTAAAAAGGTATAATGCTGAACAATCACATTCATGAATCATTTTCTAAAGAAAATGCATAACCAAAATGAATGTTCTCCTCTATTTTCCTAAGATTTTTATTCTTGCTACTAACAGATTTATACATTTATTGGTATAAGATAGCCTGTCACTTTATTTCTAAAAAAGAAAAAAATATCTCTCAGAAGTTTTTCGAGGATCACACTAAAAAGAACAAACAATCTTAATTCATCCTAAGAATTTTTTTTTTTTTTTAAGATTTTGAGAATCCAGTGGAGCTACATTAAAAATACTTTGAGTTCTTTTGGTTTATCTAAAATAAAACATATGGAAGGAATTGTAAACTGCTGTTATCACATTTGTTACATTAACTCACACACTGCATTCTTGCTGCTCTTAGAAAATAAAATGTAGCCTAAATATAAATGTAATACACTGTAATATAATTATGACAATGTCAAAATTAAATAATTTGGTGCATAAATAATTTATTTTTGATAAATTTTAGCATTACACATACACCTTACATATTTAGCATTTAACATACACAAATACAAGTAGTTTAGAATTATGAAGTTATGATGTATACCTGAAGTAATTTCCAATCATTTCCAAATAAATGCATTATAAAATATATTTATTTAGCCTCATAATTTTGTTTCTTTCTTTATCTTTTTTTTTTTTTTTTTTTTTTACAGGAACAGAAATGGTGTCATCTTGTTTACATTGACTTTCTCCTTGTTTGTCATCTTTTATAACTTTGAACTCTGTCTCAAGCCTGCTAAGACTCCTGAAAAATCGAACAATGCTGTAACTCAAAAAAGCTGCACACAAACAAAAGCCACTGCAGCACCCGCTGTGACCAAACAAATTTCACTGCAATACCATGTGGCTCATCCCCTCAATTACCATTTCATCCTGAATGAACCGGATAAATGTAGTCAGTGGGATCCGTTCCTGGTCTTGATGGTCCCTGTGGCCCCCCATCAGCTGGAGGCTCGTAACGCTATCCGGAGCACATGGGGGAATGAGAGCTCAGTGCAGGGAAAAGCAGTGCTGACTCTGTTCTTGGTGGGTTTGACTGGAGGAGCTGAAGCTCAACAGAAGCTGGAGGAAGAGAGTCGACAACACAGAGATCTACTGCAGAGCAACTTTGTGGACTCCTACTTCAACCTGACCATAAAGACCATGTTGATCATGGACTGGTTGGCCACTCGATGCTCTCAAGCAACTTATGCTATGAAGGTTGATTCTGACACGTACATAAACCTGGAGAATTTAATGACTGTCCTGCTGGCACAAAACACACCCAGAGAGAACTACATGACAGGATTATTGATGTTGAACCAAAATGTCATTAGAGACCATAAATCAAAGTGGTACGTCTCAGAAGAGCTGTACCCTGAAAAGAAATACCCCACGTATGTGCAGGGAGCAGCATATGTTTTCTCCAATGACTTGCCAGAAAAAATAGTGGAAATTTCCAAGGAAATAAAGCCCTTTAACATAGAAGACGCATATATGGGTGCTTGTCTGAAACGGTTGGGCTTTGCACCCTCAACTCCTCCAGACCCTTCACAGTTTAGACTCCGTATGGGAAAATATAAGCGAGAGGATTTTCTAAAGATTATTTCAGTGATGGTGGGATCTCCACAGCAGATATTGAACATCTGGAAGGATGTAAAGAGGCCAACATGAAAGATACAAAATTTCAATTTAAAAAAGCCTGACACCTAAAACAAGTTACTTTTATGAGCCAATTCTGTTCAAAAACGCACAGCACGGTTTTACTAATGAAATGGATCATAACCAGGGCTTGAATTACGGGCATGGGGATTGGGGGGTGGGGGGGTGGGGGTTCATCCCCCTGGTCAAAAAAAAAAAAAAGACAAAATGTGTATTATATAAAACTATCATGCAAATAAAATGTCAAAATACTCTACTGATAATTCAGTAATGGGTCCTGTAAGAAGCTGCGGACAAGCTGAAACAAGTTTCCATAATTTTTTCCGCAAAATGATATAAGCTCAACTTTTGAATTTTTTTTTTTTTGAAAAGTAGACAACAGAAGGTATGACTTTTCCTTGATTGGAATTCAAACATATTCCCCTGACATAATGGTATTGTACAGTATGTGTGACTGTGAGGGACTGAGAGATGGCATAAGAGCTGACATTATCGAGTATGTCAATGACTTTGCAACAAACAAACAAATAGGTGTCTTGTTCAAAGTCCAAAAGAATTCACTGTGTGATGAAGCCTATTAGAATGCAGTTAGACTGCCCTTATAATTGAAGCAATGAAAGAAAAAATACCCATGTATGAGCTTTTATTTTTATAGTCATTGCACAAGCAATGCACTCTTCTGAATATCTGTGCACAAAAACAAATGTGCTATTTTTTTATTCTTTTTTTATTTTTTACAGTGCATAGCAACAAAGTTTTTTGTTCTTTGAACGAATCAGTTTTTGAATGAATTTGAGCCAGTGATTCAGTGGCCCATTTAGATGGACTCACATGTTTAGTTTCTAATTGAATCAGCCATTATAAAACAAATCGTTAGATTTGAATGATTCATCAAATCATTTATTAAAACAGGGACTTGCTGCTATCTATTGGCGGTTTTGTTGTCATTTTTAAACAATTTTTAAAAACCTTGGACGGGTCATAAACTTTAAACATCGTGGAGAGGACAAACATTGCTGCTGTCAAGGCTGTTCTCACAACATCTTTCTCTTGTCACTAAAGAAGTGTATTTATGGGCTAGATATGAAAAATAATTCGAAAGTGAAGTGAAATATGAATGTATTTGTATATGAAGCAGTGAAATATGAATGTATTTGACCAAAACTGTCAGCAAACTGTATAGCATGGTGGATTGTCAACCAATGGGATGCTACGTTTTATTCTTTCCAACATTAAATCACTTGAATAGGATATAATAAGCTCATTATCACAACTTAATATGTGTAAAATAGGACATTTCTGAAAGCACATGAAGGCAACATTAGACCTACTCTGAAATAGGAGCTAATTTAGTTCCATCAATATTTGTAGGGAACTATGAAAAGGTTGTGCAAAAGCCTTATTTCAGGTAGATGTTTGAAGTGTGGATCCATACACTGTAATGGCTTATATTACCCATCCACTGCACCTTTGCAAAATATTTGGTATATTAATGACAAAATTTTGAACCCTTTAAACTAACTTTAAATAAATCAAATGTGTGTACTTTCCTCTTTACCAAAGGAGATCAATATCAGATTTGAAGAACCAGTTGGTCATCACCCAATACGATTTGAAGAACCAGTTGGTCATCACCCAGTCAGATTTGAGGAACCAGTTGGTCATCACCCAATCAGATTTGAAGAACCTAGTTTTCTAGTTTTTTTTCCCTAGTTTCTAGTTTTTGTGGAGTTTAGGCTTACAATCAGTGTTCAGGACGTTATATATGAAATACAGGCAACCCAATTAAAATGTAAATGGTCATATGCGTCTTAAAGCAACATATACTTTGAGCACCATGTTTGGTAGTGCATAAGTAGACATCTTGACATGTTCTTAATGTTTTATTAATGTGCTGACTTTGTAACCCATTAGTATATTAATTTTTCCAGAAATGAAACAGTCCCATCCAGTTATTCCTGTTCTATTATCTTGCTTGCATTTCATATCCCTTTTATGAAAATCTTCCACTGTTTATTTTGAGTTGGACAGTAAAATCAGTACAGTAATATGACTAGCAGTTATCAGGCCTGCTGGTCCTGTTTTTTAATGCTAACTGCTTTTTAACTGCTGCAGTATGGTGGTAAATTACAAATAGTATTGAAGTATGTTTACATATAAAACAAATAACTGACCAGCTGAAAGAAATAAAGTATGTTTTAAAGCAGCAGTTGACTCAAAACATTCTGTTCTCATTTACTCATCCTCATGTCATTTCCTGTATGACCTTTTTTTTTGTTTTGATGAATATCAGGTTGTGTGACTTCCAATTTAATGTGGCAAGACAAGAAAAGAAACCACGAAAGAGGAAAAGGAAAAAAAAAGGATTAAATATGTACACTCTTGTTACTTCTAATTAAACATATTGCTTAACCAAACATTCCAAACAAAGTGTGTTCAATAAAAGTCAGCTAAATGAACAATATTAAACATACAGTCACTTCATTGTTTTGAGTCCACTTAAATATATTAAAAATGTTGATTAATTTGGGTTGGGACTACATGAATCATTTTGTTACATTAACTGTAAGTGCACGGGTGGATTCTGCACTGCTATGACAACAATATAACAAATAATCAGTATACATTCAGTATATGAGCTGTTTCTGGTTAAAATATAACCAGAAATACTGGTTTCACAACATTGTTTCTGCTTTTGCACATCCACTTGTTCTAACCCTATACCTGAACAAAAGCTACAATACAGTGAAACCAATTATTAATACAATTTCAGACATCAGTGTAAACAAACCAAAAAAAAACAAAAAAAAAAAAACACTCAGACGTAGTATGGAAGCACTACTCCATATTGACCTCTAAAGTTTAAGTTTTTCACGTCATTTCCTTTAAGAATCATTTTCATGTCACAATAAAAGGGCTCCTGGAAAACATGTAGCTATTATGTTACTCGCAGCAACAAAACAAACCCCACATAATGAGGACAATACCTTAGAGAGGTTGTTCCCATAGGTTCATGATGTGTGTAGTTTTAAGTTAATCTATCAATCTATCTATCTATCTATCTATCTATATATATATATATACACACACAAAATGAGTAACACTAAAGAAGGATGCGTCTCAGCTGTGGTTTTGTTCACCTGTAAATCACAGGTGCAAAGGAAATTTTCTTTCCAGCTCCACCCCTACCAGTTGCTAGGTATGAGAGACAGGTATTTCAGCAGGGAATACATGAAGCGGTGAGATCGTAGCCAAACTTCTCAGAATGGCTACTAAGAACGTTTGGCAAAGGTAAGCAATTTTGTCTTTTTTACATTTTTTTGCTTCATGTTATTTGTGTTTAGAGTTACTTTGATCTTTAAATGTGTAATAGAAAAGGGAAACTGAAAGACGAAATTTGTTATTAAACCAGGGAACATGTTGGAACTGGAGACTGGCAGTCAAATTTGAACAAATGTTACATGTAAAAATTAAAATGTTTTTTTTTTTGTTTGTTTGTGTTATCTTTTTTCAGAAATGTTCATAGAACCGTGTATAGTTGCATGTTTTATCACTGTAAGAACTGCATTTTAATTGTATCTTAGATACATGTCAAGTTGGCTGGTAAACCAGGAAATTGAACACCAATGCAAATCACCTGCAAGCATGTACTAGATAACATCTTTATTCAAGTTACATGTTGAAACATTGTTTCTCTGGAACACACTTGCATAAAAACAGCAATTACAACATTTGAAATGCCTTACTGTCAAAATAATCCTGCATTTGATGAAGAACTTGTTTCTCGACTGTAATTCATGTATGCTCATAAATGTAATATATTGTTTGATCCACCTATAGCCTATGATGCTATTAACTATTTCTACCGCTATATATGAATATGACGGTTTCATTGTGAAATCTATTTTTGATCTGTTTCTGTTTTTTTCTCTTTGCAGTTTGGCTCAGGATAGTGGTCCATCCATGCGTAACATTAAAAAGACATTTATTCTGCTGCTCACATTAGCATTTTTATTGTATGCTGTCGCTTATGCCTCTGATTTCTCTTTTGAGAGGAATGCATTCTCTCAAACCTGGTTGACTAAAATTATGAACCTGACTCATTATCAGATAATTAATAGCACTTCTGCTGATCGTACTCTAAAGGATTCATTGGCACCTTTGCCCAATCAACAAATCCAGCCAAGAGGTACAACTGTTGCACAAACCACAGATATTCCAATCTATCATCATGTAGCTCATCCACGCAACTATAATTTCACTTTGGATGAACCTGATAAATGTAAGCAGAATCCGTTCCTGGTCTTGATGGTCCCTGTGGCACCTCATGAGGTAGATGCTCGTAACGCTATCCGGAGCACATGGGGGAATGAGAGCTCAGTGCAGGGAAAAGCAGTGCTGACTCTGTTCTTGGTGGGTTTGACTGGAGGAGCTGAAGCTCAACAGAAGCTGGAGGAAGAGAGTCGACAACACAGAGATCTACTGCAGAGCAACTTTGTGGACTCCTACTTCAACCTGACCATAAAGACCATGGTGATCATGGACTGGTTGGCCACTCGATGCCCTCAAGCAACGTATGCTATGAAGGTTGATTCTGACATGTACTTAAACCTGGAGAACCTGATGAGCCTCTTATTGTCACCCAACACACCCAGAGAGAACTACATCACAGGGTATATGATGTGGGACCGGCCTGTCATCAGAGACAAGAACTCAAAATGGTACGTGGCAGAGGAATTGTACCCTGAACCAAAATACCCCACATACCTGCTGGGAATGGGATATGTTTTCTCCAATGACTTGACGGGAAAAATAGTTGAGGCTTCCAAGGAAATAAAGCCGTTTAACATAGAAGACGCATATGTGGGTGCTTGTCTGAAACGGTTGGGCGTTGAACCTTCATCTCCCCCAGACCCTTCACAGTTTAAAGCCTATCTGGGACAATATAATCGAGATGATTTCTTCAGAGTTATTACGACAATCCTCGGATCCCCACAGCAGCTAATAGACATTTGGAAGGATGTAAAGAGGCCCACATAAAAGTACTGGAGCACAAACAAATAAAAAAAGAGAAACAAATTTCTGTTTAAAAAAAAAAAGTATATTTAAGGCCTCAGCAAATTAACATTTTTTAAAATGGAGTACAGTGTTTATCACAGGAATTTGTGAGACTTGTGGCGGCGGGTGACGTCACATTATTAATGTGCATATTTTTGATGTCATTGCATCCAGTTTGTAGCATGTAGAAGAATTTTCATACAAAACTACATACTACTTGAATGCTCAATAAAGCTGTTCATATCATGTTTTCTGCTGTCATACATAAAACAAGTATAAATAGTAAAAAAGGACCCATTAATACTAGGTACTAGCAAGGTACTAATGATGATATCAGAAACGTATGAAGCTTATGAAACACACAGATAGAAAAACAAAAAATAAACTGGTTTAATGCAGTTTTTACTACACTTTGAGTATAATAAAACATCAACATCTCAGTCCAACTAGTGACAACCCTGTGTAGCTAGATGCATTTAATTTTGCTATGGCTCAGCAATTTGTTATAAGCAGATCTGTAGAAATTAGTGGATATTGTCCAGCTAAATTCAGTTTTCATTCCAATAGCATCAGTACATTATTTATAATATCATAATAAATAATTGACATGAGGAAAAAAGTCATTGAAAACTATTTGGCACACAGCGTACCCATCTTTTTTTTTAGGAAAGAGGAGAGGAGAGAAACTGAAAAGGCACTCAACAGGTGTTGGTGCGACTTTATTTCTAGAAATGCATTAATATTCCCTCACATTCTAGTTAGCCACAAATGCAAACCTGTTTTTATATAGTATTTAAATGTAGTATTACATTACATTAGTAATGTAATAGTATTTAGTATTTAACTCAGCTACTTTATAGGCCTAGTCCTGTATATTTCACATTAAATTGTTATGCAGCCTGAATCATAATCACACCATGTTCATTTGTTGGCCAAAGAGGAACTCATCTCTAAACTAAACACAATTTCTCCCAAGGTTCTGTTTTGTCCATTCTGTAAGCTGATGGTGTTTGGGTTCCTTGCCACTGTCAGCTTATGGCTTGATATTCATACAGTACATAATTTTCAGCAATATTACGAATCTTACTCCACTGACACTACTGGATGAGAACTGAACTGAGCTAGATGATGACACCACTGTTTTCGACACAACTGCTATGTAGGTGCATTGGAATTATTTTATATTTGATGATTTTTTTAATACAGTTATTTTAATTAAATGAGTCAACACTGATTTAAACAGAACAAGGACACTTTTTACTGTTTAGAGCTGAACTAAATTCTGTTTGCATCATTTTTCTTTTTATCACTGTAAAAGTTATTAAAAATATATCTGACAATATTATGTACTGGATATACACAGAAATAGAATAAATTAGGATTTTTATTTTCACGGCGGTGTACACCAGCATTTATGTTAAGTAGTGTGACATTAATCTGTGGACATTTTTTTGTGTTTGTTTGCTATTTTCAGGAAAATGGTAACAACTAAAAAATAAGACCAAAAATATAATTCAACAGAAGATAATGGCTGTGGTGGAACAAGCACTCAAATAATTGTGAGCAGTAATCTACTTTATTTATTTGATCCTTTATTAACTATTACCTTTATATAGTTTATAATAATACATAATGAGATTTTATTTCAATATTGTATTTCAGAAATCAAGTGTGCCAAGTCCTCTGTCTCCTCAGACATGTAAGAGATCTTCAGACATGAAGAGACTGAGGAGGTAAATGAAATCAACGGGAATCATTTACAGTCCTAGAACAAATTCAGTATTAAAACAGAGAGAGAGAGCTGAAGGAGTGGCAAGGTAATAAAATGTAGTTATATCAGCAATCACTGTTAATGTGCTCTCACTGTAACATTAGCTCTCAATTCTCAATACAATAATTAGTACTTTTTTTAATAGTATATTTATATATGTGTAAATTATATATATTTTTCTATTATTATTATTATTATTATTATTATTTATTTAAGGTTAGAATTTGAATGAAAATGTGTAACTCCTGTTCTTTTAAGTATAAAGAAAAGTAAAATCATTCATTGTTGCATTACTGTTTGAGACATTCACTGTTGTTTTGTACTTTATTATATTAATAAATACAAATATAAAACTTGTTATTTTGAATATTCTGTTTGTCTGGTTGCATTTTAGTTACTGTTTAGCATTTTATTAGTATTGCACTTTGGTTGTATTGAATTGTACTTTAGTTGTTTATTGCAGTACTACTGCAGATTTATTACAGTATAATTGTAGTATACCTCAGCTGTATGTTGTTTTTTAGTAATACTACAGTTGTACTGTAGTTGTATTTCGGCAGTTTTACTTTCTAAAAAACTGCAGTAATTCTTTGTAAGGGCAGACTTCAACTAATAAGCGACTATGTGGTCGTTTTGGCTATATCACTGTTTTGTCTCATTCGGTGCGCTACCTGCGTGAGTAACAATATATGAGCATATTAAGAGATTATGTTTATATTTAAAAGTCTAAACAGTCAATAAGCAACAGGTGCTTGGAAATGCTGTACTCATTTATTATTATGAACCTGCTGCGGTACGGTGAGCTGTTTCTCGGTCGCTCACTGCACAGAACAGACTCCGAGAGAGGCGACGCTGCGCCGGTGTAGAGCCGAATTTTGACCACCGCCAGATTATGACTCCCCTACCCTGATAGCACACATACATCTATCAGACCTCTATTTGACGTCTGCATTTACATCTGCAAGACATATTATTTAGGTTGTTTGCTCATCTGCAATATGTCTATTGGACATCTTTTTGATGTCAAATAAACGTCTATTAGATGTCTTTAAGATGTTTATGATTTAGAATGTATGTAAAACTGACATCTGTAAGACGTCTGCCAGACGTTGGTAGACAGCAGATGCTTTCCAGAGCAAGAGATCTCAGCGTCTTTTGTCGGATTATTGTGAATAATTCCTCAGTGCTCTAAACTCTTTCTCCTTCGAGTGCTCAGGTGTAGCGCGCTGGGCTTCTGTACCGGACGAAGTGGTCGCTGCTCATCCCCTCTCTTGACACCGGTTGGTGATCCTCTCTACTGAGTTATATATTTTTTTTTTCCTAGTCCACGAACTTCTTGTTCAAGTAAGCATCGCCAGTCACCAAGGGCGTTTGGCTGAGGTTTACCTGTGTTCAACTGGACAATAAAGAGACATTTTTCTGCAGTCCTGCCTTGACCTCTCCTATGTTCTGACACTCACGCTCGCAGGGTAGTACTGGAGTCATCATTCATGTTGGCCAGAACAAGGGTTTGATTTTTATTTTTTTTTTATTTTCATTTTATGGGTTATATGTTTCAGAACTGATTTACTCTTTTAGTATTCCTGAAAACAAAGTTTTCCTTGATGTTCAATGCTCAGTGAAAACTTTAACTCAAATTAGACTCACCAATCTAAAAAGTGAAACTGGAAAAAAAAAAACCTTATTAAATGTATTTTTGTTTGTGCACAACATGTTTTATACAGTCATTACTGTAAGGTTGGTTCATATTTGGATCATATTTCTAAACAATGATCTCAGCCTGCATTTATTTTTGCTTTAGATAAAACTCTCTTATGGATATTTATAAGGACATTTTGTGATGCACTATTCTCAATTGTAGCCTCTCACACTGGATATTATGGAAATCAGGATACACCCAGTTTTGACTACGCTACATGTAATATGAATTAGATTACCTTTACAAAGAAGATGTCTGATGTAACAAGTAACTAATAATTTTGGGCAGAAAACTTCCTGCTTGAGTGGGCGGTAGGCCAGCTCATCATCCTGGTTCCCTCCACAAAAAGCTAAAGGATTTCTCCATTGGCTTTGGGAATGGGATTACTCCAGAAAATGAGACCAATAAAAGTTTATGATTCTTAGACATTTTATCAATCTAGAATCTTTATGTTAGAATCTTCAATTTTGAAGTCTAAATTATAATCACCATGAACCAGGGCTGGACTGGGACGAAAAATCAGCCCTGGCATTTTGTGGTCCAGGTGGCCCACCACCATATAATTGCCGACGATGACATTTCACGCCATCTGCCTCCAAATTTTAAAGCTACTTTTCTGTGAGCCTTTCAGCACCACTGTTTCGCTTTGGTCTGTCAACTAGGAATGTACTACAACTTTAAAAAACAAACAAAAAAAAAACATTTAGGTGAATTACAGTATTTTTTTTCTAACAATAATTATGTACAGTATGTACAGTAAGGGATATATTGGCAACATTTCATCTGTATTAAGGCAGTCTTGTAACTACACATGTACTACAATCACTGGAACTTGGAAGTTCCCCTTTTCATGAATTACTGTTTTTTTTTCTGAAAATATTTGTGTACTGTACATACATTAGGGGAGGTACTGTCTAAGGTGACATATTGGTTCTATATTGGTCCTAAAACTATCTTTACCGCGCTAAAAAAGCGGCACGCAAGATTAAAATGATAGTTTTATGGAATTAACAACAGTACAAAAGTATATACTAAAAAGCATAGTGGTACCATAGGTGATCATCTTCAGAATATTTTTGTTGTTGTTGATAGTCTAAGTGGTCTAAATCAGGGGTGAGTGACTGAGAGGAGGGTGGAAGAGACGTGAAGCAATTTGTAAATAGATGGAGCAAGATCCTTTATCACTCTGTTTATATAGTGTATTGTAATGGGCCATTGTCCCTTTATAATGGGCCATTCCTTACCCTGCCAGAGTATGACTCCTTTAGTATTGGTAGGTTTAGTGTTAGGCGTGGGGGAGGGTTTAAGATTAGGTGTGGGGTTAGGATTAGTATTGATTTCAACGAGGGGAGTCATAATTTGGCAGGGATTCAAAATTCGGCACAACACCGGTATGCCAGATTACCAGTCCAGCCCTGCAGCCACCTTATTTGTATCCTGCAGCACCTGGAGACTAGACGGGAAGCTTTTAAACAATACACTGATCCTTTTATGAAGATAGCTTAATCAAGTGGTCACACAGTAACACAACATCCAAATTATTTAGAGGCATGGAAGATCATGTTTTCGTCATATTCTCTCAAATAAGTCAAATTTATATATGCTGTTTTGAAAGAAAAATACCTTGAGGGACAAAGGACACAGTGTGTAATGTCTTAATATTAACCACGTTGTACAGTAGGCAACTGAGTATATATATATATATATATATATATATATATATATAAAACCTAATCAGTAACATGGTTGACCAATTTTTATTATTATTATGTTATATTGAAGTTTGCAGCTGGATACGGAACATCTTCTAGTTATTGAACAAATATCCATATACTGCAGGTAAACAAGTTCTGGTTTGCCCCTACCTAATGCTGCAACCTGCTGGTGACTGTTAAGAATTACTGTTTTATGAATCAGTCAATCAAGAAGAGCTATTCTACAACTGTTCAACTGTACAACTGTTCTAGAACTGTAGCTACATTTTGGTAAATACATTAAATCAATGAGCCACAATAGAGCACTGATTACTTTAGGTTTAAATGAAATGTTAAAACTGTTTTTATGGCAAGTTGGTGCATGTTTCATACAGTACCAAACACTCCGAAGCTGTTTGTCAAGACTAAGTATTTTAAATGAACAATACAATCTGACAACAATGATATCACACATTTAAATCATATATGCAAAAAAATAAAAAATAAAAAAATAATAATAATTGAGCTGGCGCAGGTAATGCGCATGCAGGTAAAACTAAATGATTACTAATCTTGCGTAATTGCTGAAGATCCGGAATCCATGACAGCTAAGGTCTGCACATAAGGACATTTGACAGACACGTCAAACAACCAATCATGTTGTTTTGTTCAGCATCATGTTTCAGGGTGTGTAAATGTCAGCACAATAACAGACCAGTGTGTACAACTCTTGAACGCATTTTAAAGATTCTATGCCAAAAACTTTAAATATTTCACATACCTTTGAAAAGCCTTTAGTTGAGCTGCTCGTCATCACAATTGTAAACATGACTGCTTTCTTCTTTCGTGAGGGGGTTCACGACAACTTTGTTTCTAGGTGGAACATTAAAAAACGCAACACACGTCTCTAGGAAATCCTGTTTACCCAATTTACCCAATCCGGTAATGACTTCGAAACTCCTGAAGTATTTCCACTTTTGTATGCCATATGCATCAGACATTCTGCCAACGGTCCTTGTCTGAGGCTGAGACTAGACTATTAACTTCTACAACCGCCATCATTGCTTTCTAAAGTGTATGTGAGTCCATCTCTTCCCTTTAGCTGCCTCAGGTCAGAATAAACCCTTGTTGGATAAGATCATCAACTTAAAAAAGAAACCAGTCTTGGAAAATACTGTTCTCAAGAAACCAGCGAGGAAAATCTCATCCTGAGAATTGAAACCTATCATTTCCATTTCTCCACACTGTTTGTGTTTGAAGTTTGGACCTTTGAACTTTGCGGTGTCGCTTTATATTTTACATCTGACAAAAGCTGTGCAATTTATGTTTTTCTAAACAACCGACGCCTCTGTTGTGACTCAACACTTGTATCACAAACAAGCATCAGAAGTGTTGTTTTTGAACCACACCCAAGCCTTCAAGTTTAAACTTTAAAAACCCCAAAAGGTCTTCATTAATTTCTTTAATTAAACCAGTATGACAATACACAGACTTCAAAGAAGGTGTGAAATGCGCTTAAGTTCAAGTGCTAAAACATCTAAAACCTGTTTCATATAAATCATGCATGTTTAGTCTGCTAAAACCTGAGTTGTGTTTTAGCTATTTAGGATTTTGTCAACTAGGATTGTGTGTTTATTAATTGCTTTTTGTAGTCCAACACAAACCAAAGGCATTCACAGAACATTCCTCTCACACACACACACGTCAAACATATGTACTTCAAATATACAGTGGGTACGGAAAGTATTCAGACCCATTTAAATGTTTCACTCTTTGTTATATTGCAGCCATTTGCTAAAATCATTTAAGTTAATTTTTTCCCCTGATTAATGTACACACAGCACCCCATATTGACAGAAAAAACACAGAATTGTTGACATTTTTGCAGATTCAATAAAAAGAAAAACTGAAATATCACATGGTCCTAAGTATTAAGACCCTTTGCTGTGACACTCATATATTAACTCAGGTGCTGTCCATTTCTTCTGATCATCCTTGAGATGATCACCTTCATTTGAGTCCAGCTGTGTTTGATTATACTGATTGGACTTGATTAGGAAAGCCACACACCTGTCTATATA
>JAUMHE010000079.1:9818417-9840142 GCA_032359235.1 Enteromius mattozi
ATTAGGAAACGAGCTGCCAGCTGTGTGGGATTACTCGTTCAGCGATCCTCTCGAAACAATGTTATTTGCAAAACATTTACTCTATGTGACAATGTTTTAAAACACTTCTGTTTCAAATAAATGACATGAAGACTGAAGTGATGGGTGCAGAAAATTTTAGCTTTGAATAAATAACAATTTAAAATATATTAAAATAGAAAATATTAGTGCTGTCAAACGATTAATCGTGATTAATTGAATCCAAAATAAGGTTTCTGTTTGCATAATATATGTATGTGTACTGTGTATATGTATTATGTATATAGATATATATATAATTTGTATATAAAATTTATATAATTTGAAAAATATTACATGTAAATACAATTTATGTATTTATATTATATATAAATACATAAATATATTTTATATTCTATATATAAATATATTTAATTTGTAAACATATTTTTCTTATTTTTCTAAATGTATACATACATTTTTATGTATTTATATATACATAATAAATATACACAGCCTATTTGTATACACCAATGCTCCATTTATTTGATAGAAAAAAGTAATATTGTGAAAAATATATATTTTAGTGCTGTCAAACAATTAATCGTGTTAATCACATCCAAAATAAAACTTTCTGTTCACATAATAAATGTATGTGTGTACTGTGTATATTTATTATGTATATATAAATACACACACATACAGTATATAATTTGACAATTTAAGTATTTATATTCTTATATTTTAATATGTATTTAATTTGTTAACATAACATATTTTTCTTAAATATATACATGCATGTGTTTGTATTTATATATACATAATAAATATACACAGCATATTTGTATACACCATGTGTATGAACTTTTTGATCAAAAAAGGCAATATTGTGAAAAATCTATATTTTAGTGCTGTCAAATGATTAATCACAAAAATAAATGTTTTTGTTTACATAATATGTGTATATACTGTGTATATTATGTATAAATAAATACAAACATGTATACATTTAAGAACAATATGTTTATATATTAAATATATTTATATATAATATAAAATATAATACTATAAATATATAAATGTATATACATATTTTCAAATTATATACTGTATGTGTGTATTTATATATACATAATAAATATATAGTACACACACATATGTATTTGTATGTATGTATATGTGTGTGTGAGTGTGTAAACAAAAACATTTGTTTTGCTTGTGATTAATAACGATTAATTGTTTGACAGCACATATAACAAAATAAATAACAATATTATTCTTTTTAATCAAATAAATGCAGCATTGGTGAGCATAACATCTTTCAAATACATAAAAAATAAACAATTCTATAATTTCTATAGAACACAAAATTAGTTATCGTCCAAACAACACTGGACCCCACTGACTTTCACTGTAGAAAAAGCTCATTTTGTGTCCCACAGAAGAAAGACAGTGATATTATGAGCAAACGATAACAGACTTATCCCTTTGAGATGTAAGTGACATCTATTATGAATGGTTAAGCCCTCTGCATATTCACACGGTAAAGTCACAAAACTAACTAGAGAATACTGACAGAGTCACACTGAGGTCACTTGTACACTTTAATCGATCAGTGCCACAACTGAATGGTCTCAGAACAGATACATCAGCAGACTGCCAGGACAGGATCAGATAAGCCTTTAAACACACACACACACACACATTGAATTGGATTGTCTTTCATTGCTTTTCAGTGAGCTGCAGCAGTACACAAACAGATCAGTGTGCTGGAGAGTGACGGAGAACTTCCCTATAGTATTTAGTTACTTTAGCCACGCTTAAACCATGTCTACTCATTACAAGCAACAGCTACATCATTCAAAGGAGGTAAATGTTCTCCCAAGGAGCCCCAATGTCACAGAGCGTGGTACAAACAGGTTAGGACAGGCAGAGAAATTGATTTGGTCTTGTTCCAACATACCTCATCATCACTGGAGTTGAACTGAGTCTGGTATCACATTCGTTTATTTGTTTTAATGGGCTGTCGGTTGTAAATATATCCGCTGCGTGATTCAGGACTGAGGTGTTAAACGGCGGTTCTGTGTCGATTTTGTAGCATTTTGGTATTTGGTTTGTTGCTCCTTTGTTTTAAAGGCATTTAAATTGCATGAGCTGAGAGCATCTTGTGTTTCAGTGGAAGCAAGAACATCTGACCTTCTCAACAAAAGGAGATTATATGCTCGCAAATGTGATTATTTGCTTAATGGCCTAGAAACTGTGCAGAAACTACAGTATTTGAGATTTGGTCTGATAGATTGAAGTCTTTAGAGCCTGTGACACAGAAAACATTCAAGCTGACACAGCTGGTCAGAAGACAGGACACCCCCTGCGGGGCAAGAAGGGGGCGGTGGGGTGATTTGTTCCAGCACGTCCCAGCCATGAGTTTTCTCCTTTTTGCACTCAATTAAGTTTCTTTCAACTACAGGCCCATTAAATTCATATTCAAATTCACATTAAAGGTTAGTTCACCTGAAAAATGCTAAAAGATTATCCTAGATGTAGAAGAGTTTGTGTCTATCGGAACAGATTTGGAGGCATTTAGCACTGCATCACTTACTCGCCAATGTATGCCCTGCAGTGAATGGGTGCCATCATAATTAGAGTCCAAACAGCTGATAAAAACTAAGTAATTCTATTCATTAATGCAATGGATTGTAACTTAAAAGTTGTTTTTGAATGTCACTATATTGTATATTAACAGACCAGGGAAGGAATTTTACATTTAATTAATTTATAATTGTTTTTTTTTTTTTAAGTTTGTTTATTATGTGCATATTTGTGAATATTGCAAGGTTATTTGATGACTAAATAAAAACATATGACAAACAGCTGATAAAATATCACAAACATTTACAAATAATCCACTCATCGTAAAGCGAAAAGCGAAATTTTAACTTCAAACTGTCGCTTCTGTTTAAAATTCTGTGGTCCATAAACCCCTGTTGCCCTCTTATATAAAAAAGCACCAACTGTTTTCTTTGTAAACGGTGCTTGATCTATGCATATTTCTCTCCTGATTCAGACAAGCGGATGTTTTTACTGGATAAAGCAATATTATGGATAGAGGACTGTCTATTTTAGCTGGAAGCAGCAGTTTAAAGTTTTCGCTTCAAAGACATTAATTGATAGACTGGAGTGATGTGGAATGCTTGTAATTGTAGTTTTTATCAGCTGTTTGGACTCTCATACTGATGGCACCCATTCACTTCACTGGATCCACTAATTCACTTCTCATTCACATTCATCAGTTTCATATTTAAATTCAAGTGAATGTTTTCCATGAAGTAATTTTGTTAGTTAGCTCTGTTGTCATTGTTTTTTCTCTTTATCTAGCTCGGTTCAATTCAATTCATGTTCAACTTTAAGTTCACATTAAATTCACATTCAAACTTAATCGAATGTGATGTAGCACTGCTCTCTTCCAGGAAGTAGTTGGCTTAGTTTAGTTTCCTCTGGCACGGATGTTTTTCACACCTATGCAGTGCGCAGTTAACGTCTGCTGGACTCTTTGACTGCAGATCAACTTTTAACTCTCAAAGCTTTGACTGGTGACTGACACCAGCGCATGAAATCTGTGTATTTGTGTCATGGCATTAAGATCTATGGAGCCAGGCCAGCAACGTTTTGACACCTATTATGTGTTATGTAGGACACAGAGTAAGAAAAAAGAATGTGTTAACTTGAATAACTTGCTGCTGAATGTGTTTAGCAGGTGTACAAGAGTTCATATAACTATGCTTGTATGGTGTGTGTGTGTGTGTTTGTTTTTCTTTGATAGATGTCAAGGTGAACGCTATTATGATTCACTCTATTACACACAGATTTAATCTAAAGGTAAGCCAAAAAAAAACAGCTTAAGAACTACAAGGAACCTGTCCTGAACCAACTAAACCTGCACAGAGAGAGAGAGAGCAAGAGAGAAAGAGACATGTATAGACAAGTGAAAAAGTTCTCCCTCACTCTTCATTTGTCACAACACAATCCAAGTGCAGTTTGCCATTTGTAAACAGATCAGTGATTGATTGATAGTTTTAATGAGTGTTTAAGAGGACAATAGAAAGGATATTAATATTTGAGGCCTATTTTCCAAGCATGTAGTTCCAGTGAATAGGCTTTCAAGCTTTAGAAGAGATATATAGCATTATAAAAGTTGTAACTCATAACAGTAGAATTGGATATAACCATAACATTAAGACGTGCTTTTGGAAAATATAACTATATTCTCATAAAAAAATAAAGTAATTTAGCTCCTCCATACTTCAAATAACCTCTTTGCTCAATGGAGTATGTAAATAAATTCTAAACAAGTTTAATATCTGTATGCAAATAGGTTTCTAGACTACATTCACCCTGTTTTGAGTGTGAAAAAAAAAACACACTCATAAAAAGAGAGGTACAGAGCAAATATGAATCATTGCACATGCAATGACATGGCTTCAGATTATGCCACCTAACAGCATGCTAGTCATAGCAGCAATATATTACAGGCAACCGAGTAGCAATTGCACTGACCTTTCAAATGCAGCCCTTCAGAAAGAAATGTGCAACACAAAAGGATGCTATTAGAACACCTAATGACATCTTTCATAAACACACCCATCTTAAAATGCTTGTCGTACCAGACATGCTACAGTTTCCAGGTGTAATTTGCCACAGTTGGGAGATACACATTAGACAGATAGATAGATAGATACATAGATAGATATATAGATAAGCACCTTTGTAACAGTATATGACAGGCTGGAGTGTGTCAGCGGCATGTGTAAGTTGGTCTACTTTGGTCTTTTGTCTTGTTAAGTTTCTCACGTTTCACACACGGTGTCTCTGCCGATGTTCATGGCTAGCAGGTGTGCACACGCACACAGAGTGGATTGTAACTTGAACTGGCTGAAGGCCCTGGGCATTGTTGGGGGAGGACAGCCTACCTTGATTGCACTTAGTCTGGTTTAAGCCACTCTCCGCCTTTTTAATGTCTTTTGTGTGTATTTGAGAATGTGTTTGTCTGGAGGCCTTGAAGTATGTCTGTGTTTGTGGTAATGTTTTGGGGCGAAACTACTTGTTAAGCAGACCTAATTATGGTTATTTAATAGTAGTCCAAAGAAATCGAAACCTAAAATTTGAGTTCTTGACATTGTAACATGATTAATTACATTTACGTCTTTAAATTTATGCTGCAAAATTAGAGAAAACACAGCAAAAACGCTGGTGAAAAAAGTAGGAAAACGTAAACACCCATGATGCACTGGGGTCAATGATTTTATAGAAAAAAAAATATTTTACAAAAATAAAGTCCACTGCATGACACATTATACAAACTTTTGCTGACAAATAAACAGTGTAGGTACCACAGAAAGATAATAAACATTGTTTATTTACACTTCATAAAAAATAACCATGGTTTTACTATAGTAAATGTGTAGTAACCATGTTTTTGCTGTATTTTTGTAACCACATTTTTCTGTTTGTGGTGGGGGGGTAATATTTTTATAAGGGATTATTCTTATACTACTGGCATTATAACAACCCAGGGGGAAAAATATCAAAAGTCACCTAAGTTAAACATCTCAAATATTTCTCCTAACATACATTACTTTAACATCAAATGGATTTCTTTGCTTTTCACACTTGTTTCCTGAGGCAAAATCTTTAACACTCTCACAATAGCCTCCTTTAAACTTTCTGAAGAATTTTCCTCATCATCTCACACTTTGTTCATATTTTTTTACTTAGCTAGATACATTTGTATAGTTTTAGTAAGACACCTGAAGATAGAATAGAATAGAATAGAATAGAATAGAATAGCCTTTATTGTCATTGTACAGGGTACAACGAAATTGGAGTGCCACTCCCTTGGTGCAAAATACAATAATAAATATAAATATAAAATATAAAAAGTACAATCAAAATAATATGTGCAGATATATACAAAAATAGCAGCATTAATATAATGACAGTATGTGGTTTTCAGTGCAGGAAAAGGATTCAGATTGCACATATAATTATTATTGCACATGATCAGTATATGTGTAATCGGGTAAACAGGTTCTTTATCTGTTTTTGTGTTTATTTACTACAGCGATAGCTCTGGGAAAAGAGCTATCCCTGAATCTATTTGTCTTGGTTTTATGTGACCTGTACCGTCGGCCTGACGGTAACAGTTCAAACAGCTGATTACTGGGGTGAGAGTAGTCCTTGATGATATTGCCAGCTCTGCTGAGGTAACGAGAGATGGCAATGTCCTCCAGGCTGGGCAGAGAGCAGCCAGTAGTCTTCTGGGCTGTGTTGATGACCCTCTGCAGTGCTTTCCTGTCTGCAACTGAGCACCGTGCGTACCATGTTGTTATGCCGTACGCTAGGATGCTCTCTATGGTGGCTCTGTAGAATGTCACCAGCAGCCTCTCCTCCAGGTTGTTTCTCCTGAGCACTCTCAGAAAGTGGAGACGCTGCTGGGCCTTTTTTACCACCGCCGTGGTATTTGCAGTCCAGGAGAGATCATCAGAGATCTGCACCCCGAGAAACCTCATGGAGTGTACCCTCTCCACACAGTTCCCGAGAATGTAAAGTGGGGCCGGGTCTGCTCTGCCCTTCCTGAAGTCCAAGACAAGTTCATTAGTTTTTGTGGTGTTCAGTTGGAGGTTGTTTACTGAACACCACTCAGTCAGTCTGTTGACCTCATCTCTGTAGTTCGACTCATCGCCCCTTGAGATGAGTCCAACCACGGTGGTGTCATCCGCGAACTTTATGATGGTGTTAGAGAGATGGATCGGGGAGCAGTCTGATGTGTAGAGTGTGAACAAGAGGGGACTCAGAACACATCCTTGTGGAGACCTGGTGCTGAGTGTGATGGTGCTGGACAGGTGGGGGCCGAGTCTAACAGACTGTGGTCTATTTGTCAGGAAGTCCTTAATCCAGAGGCAGATGGGGGTGGAGAGTCCCAGGTGAGACAATTTCTGGACCAGGATCTCCGGGATGATGTGATTGAATGCTGAGCTGAAGTCCAGGAAGAGCATTCTCACATAGCTTCCTTGGTGCTCCAGATGACTGTGGACAGTGTGGAGTGCTATGGTGATAGCGTCCTCTGTGGATCGGTTTGCCCTGTTGGCAAATTGGTGGGGGTCCAGAGTGGGAGGTAGACCGGCCCTGATGTGATGACAAACCAGTCTCTCAAAGCACTTCATCACTACAGGCGTAAGTGCAACAGGCCTGTAGTCATTTGGGCTGTCCACAGCTGTCTTCTTGGCGATGGGAATGATGATGGAGGTTTTGAGGCAGGGTGGGACGGTGTTTAGTGACAAGGAAAGGTTGAAGATTTTAGTGAAGACTCCGGTCAGTTGGTCAGCACATGCTCTAAGAACCTTTCCATGTATTCCATCAGGACCTGCCGCCTTCCTGGGATTCACTGACCTTAGAACACAGTGTCAGATAAAGATAGTGACAGATAAAGCTGATATCTAAATGAGACATTTAAGAGAAGCACCCCTTAGTATCCTGAGCGTAAAGTAAGCTTTGTCAGAACCTTGTAGGCAGCAGATCTAACATGAGGGCATAACTGTACCTAAGACAGTATCTAAGCATCTAAGAGTTGGAGTCCCAGCTAAAGGTACTTTCCTACCTCTGTACTCTTCACACCTCTCCCACTGTTTCCTGTCTCTCCTTCTGCTGTCTTGCCTATCAAAAAAAACCAATGTAACAAAAAAGGGCAACCACTGAGCAATAAAACATTTTTTATAATAGAAGCAATTACAGCAAGACAATATAGAGATTGTCCATGTCCTCAAAGCCATTTCTCATTTTGGACTTCTTCTCGTGTTTCAATTTGTGTAAACTTACATTTGTCGTAAAAAAATTTGGGAGAAACATCTGAGACACTGTTGATACTAAAATGAAAAATTTAAAACTTAGGAAAAGCAAACTTCCACAAAGCTGGTTTAAAATCAGTGAACTTACCCATTAATAAGTTTAATTTTCTGCACAACCTTGGGTTTACTTGTAAATGAATCCTCCTTTTTTAAAAGAAACATTTTTTGAAGATTTTTGGCTTTTTTAATAAAGCACGAGATTCACAAAATGCCATTCTTGCTATTTTCATGAAAATTATTATTCTTTTTTAAAATATTATTTATCAAATATTTCATTGTATTGATTATCAATCAAATCTTTGTAATATAAAATAAATATTACGATAATCATATTACTTTGACTTCGCCTCTTTAACAACTTTCCAGTTTTGATGATGTCATCAAGGCTATGCATGCTATTGGGTAAAATAAAAGAGCCAAAATGCTAATGGTTACTTTTTATGACCCAATCAATTTCTAGCGTTTAAAATCCATCCAAAAAAAGACGGTTTGTAAATGCTGAAAATTGTTGACATACGGTAAGCTACCGCAATAACTTTAATGTAGATAGCAGAGCTCAGATCATTTGGTTTCAGATTTGTAGTCTATGTTTGCTTTGCACTTACAGTAGTCTCATTAAAATCTAAGGCAGAAAGAGTTAAGATACTAAAGCGATCTTATTTGTGATTTTAGTGCTAGTCGAGGACAGCAAAGACTTGGCTCAGACTCTGCTTTAGAAGCTTCTGTTGTGGTTGAAGAGAAGCATCACAGTTGCCCTGATGAATCTGTTTTGTATTTGAAATCAGCCACATGTTCATGAGCTCGATTCAAGCATGCGTAAACACAAACAGCTGCTTACAGGCATGTGCACACTCGTACACAATCCACATTTAACTGCACATGCCTGTTTCTCTTTTGGTTCCCCTCCCTGAAATCCTCCCCCTACCCTAATCGCAAAACAGTTACTTAATGGGAGTGCGCTGTCACCCAGAGAGACCGTCTCAATGCATTCTGGGTAACACAATCCAGCTGTGCTTAAGAGCTGCTGACGGAAATGTGTATTTATCTGTGTGTAAATATGAGTGTGCGTGTCGCTGAGTAATATCAAGAAAGTAGTATTACAAATACGTTATTTAAAGAAACACACATTCACACCCCTGTCTGTACTCGTAAATGTGAGAGAGTGAAACTGTGAGGGTTTGTGTGTGTGTCCCACACAACAGGTCAACTGCTAAGCTGCTATTTAGAAAAAGTAATTGCACGACGACTACTAAGAATAAGTAGCTGGTTAAATTCTTAGAATTACACAGTTAGCTACACTATCAAAAATATTTAGCTATACTACAAGCTACTAACAAATCTGTAGCTACATATAGTTAGCAACACTGCAAGCTGCTAATTAGCAGTTAGCTTTTTAGCTTGCACTTGGCAAAATCAGGTTAGTATTTTAGCAATAGGCTACCGCAAGCTAACTGCAAAATATGTTTAACTGTAAATATTTGGTTGTGATAAATGTCTAGCAAACATAAATACTTAGCACCACAGTCTACCAACATTAAGTAGCTAACTGCATTATGCTAACTACTTAAGGGGATATTTTATTCAGTATCTTTGAAATCAAATAACAGGTATAGATATACAGATATAGAGTATGTAACTGTAACTGAACTAGGCTAACTTACAGCTAACTACGAACACCCCTATTTAATTATTTTGGTTACAAAACTTTATTAACAACAGTATTTTGCATAAAACTTAAAATTTAGGTAAAAAGCTGAACAAGGATATCTGCACAATAAAATCAGAAAATCATATTTGTACTGGTTCATTTAAAAGAATGAACTGAATCACTAAAATGAATCACTTCCCAGTGCTAGAGTATGTTAAGTTCAATTAATTCCCCAAAAATAATTTTCTTCATGAAGATTACATTCATATTCATATTCATATTTTCTTAGCCTCTTTGCAGGATTTAGTCTAACCTTTCGGTTTCAGCTATTCATTTAGAACATTGCTATTGTTTTTAAAGGAATGAGTAAAAATAAAACCCACACAAAGACTCTGTAAACACAGTCATTCGAGGTATCTCATATTGTGTCTTTCCAGTTTCTAAATCTTGTTTTATCCCCCTTTCCAAGTCCTCTCTCTCATCACTCACTAATTAAAAAACATTATTATCAGAAGTAATGAGAAGTCTAATAAGAATACAAACGGTTGTTTTATTTTTTTCTATTTCTCATTCAGCTGGGCATTCATTCATCATTCATGGCTTGTAAATAAAACAGCGCTGAGCCAAACCCAGAGGGAGTGTGTGTCTGTGTGTACTGGAGTGATATCTGTGTGTAGATTTGGGTGTGTGTAAGCATGCCGGTGTTCACGTGTCTGACGAGAGGCTAAAAGAGTGCTGTAAATCATCAGACAGACTTAATGTCAAAGGGATAGTTCACCCAAAAATTCAAATTACCCCCTGTTTTACTCACCCTCAAGCCATCATAGGTGTACATAGCTTTCTTATTTCATACAATCGGAGTTATACTAAAAAAATAAATCCAATAAAAGTGCATAAATCCATCATAAAAAGTGGTCCACATGGCTCCAGGGTGTTAATAAAGGCCTTTTGAAGTGAATCCATGCACTTTTGTAAGAAAAAAATATCAATATTCTAACTCTTATCTCTAGCTTTCCCTAATTAATTTCAATTTTGTCTGTACAATGAAATTAAATGGGGTCCAAAACAACTTTTTACTTTATTTGTGTGAAATGTTAATGTTTGGGTGAACTGTCTTCAACAATCCCTTTATAAATAGCATAAATCAGTGACTAAAATTAAGATCACTTTGATGTGTGACCTATAAAGAAAACAAAAGTCTTGATGACATTCAGCTCTGCTTCACCTGAGACCTTCTTCTGCACCTCATGCCATCCTCGTCAAACCTGTTTTCGGCAATCAGTTCTGACAGAAGATTGGCAAACGAGTACATGAACCCTGAAACAAATAAAGAAATAGTGAGAGAGAGAGAAATGTCAAACCCTTAAGAGGCCCCATGCCTTCCCGTGATGAAGATGGATTTTTAGGGTTATTGCAAAATTCCTGCCGTGCCGGTGGGATTGTGTATACGCTGGAGAAGAAAGGGAGAATGGAAGGAGGGCGAGAGAAGACAAGAGAGACAAGACGGGAAGGTAGCAACCCTCTTTAATGAAAACTTTAGTTTCTGTTCAAAAGTCAAGCAACCTGTAGAGAGTCCAAACACACTATATTGCAAGAAGCAAGATGGAATGGAAAGTCAAAACATACAAGCGATTGCAGCTGAAAGTACAGTGACTAAAACATCAGAAACTAAATATACAGTAGTTAACATCTGAAGTGAATCAAAATAAAAGTTAATAAATAAAGTTGTCCTAAAACAAGACCGCATTTTGGGATTAGGTTTTAGGACAACTTTAATAAAAGGTTTTGATCCACTTTAAATATTGACTATATCAAATAAGCTGGAGAGGGAAACCAAAATATGAATTATCTGACTAAAACCAATCAGTAATTACAATTTTAATAATTGGACCAAATTGAATGTCAGATAATCTAATGCAAACTCATGCATACTCACTCTCCTTCCCATCCCTGCAGGAAAGCTTGGTAGCTGGTTTCTGTCTAATCCCAGCTGGTAGACCAATTTATACTGATGCCGGGTCAACCAGCCAATGGCTAGCTTGAACAAGCTAATAAGTAGATACCATGTTCCAAAACATAGTGACATAAGAAAGTCAAACAGGCTTCTTCATATCAGATTGAAACAAAACAGAGTGAGCAAATATAATCACAAGACTATGAGCAAATATAATCACAAGCTTTCCTAATAACCAAGCCATTGCCCTTCAACAGGAGGAGGGAATGAAGGGGTAGAGAAATAAATAAATAAATAAATGGTTGATGTGAGAAAAAGAGGCCCACAAAAGGAATCTCGGACAGAAAAAAGGATAAAAAGAGTGAGTGTACCTGCCAAACGAATGGTTGTTCATCTCTCTCAATAGACTGGCCCTTTAGCAGCCAGGACTCTTGTTGGAACAGTAAACTATTCTTTGTACTCACAAACATACACATTGTTATCTCAGCAGTGGAGAAGATGCAGAGGCTTGGCCTAGGCCTTTGTTCACTAGAAAATCAAAGAGATTGTAGAACAATTAACAAAAAGGGACACACAAAATAACACAAGGACTTTCATTGAAAATGAAGGGGCACCACTTGTACCACTTAAGCTAGCAATTATTTATTTACTTTTATTTTATTTTAATTTTTTTTTTTTCAAGTTTACAAAGCTACTTATGTTTAGACATTCTAAGTTGTGTCAATGAAGAATCTCCAGGTTTGTGTGTGTGCTGGACGTTGAAACGCTGGGTGGGCTGCTCTGAGGACATATTTTGGGATGAGGTCTGAGATGAACTCATTAAGCAAACAGTGGAAAGAGTGAAACTTAGTGCAAGGCAGGTCAACAGGCATTCGGTCAGCTGGACCATATACCACAGTCATTGTTGGATGATCTCAAAAATGCTGAAGGAAAATAAAAGTTTTTTTAACAATGAAACAACCCTTAATTACAGTGCAGAGAGTCATGCACCTATTTATTCATCCTTAAAAGCAGGCATCCGTGACTAATTCAGGACTAACTAAAAACACAAATGTTCCGCCCCATCATTTCAGACCAAGCTTCTTCTTTTTTTATACCTGCAGTACTTGTGTAATTTAAGTATCAAAGTTACATTGGAAATGACAATTCTGGTCAATACAACTGGAGGAATGTCCTGCAGGATGGTTGTTGTTGTTTTCTTTGTGTAAGGATGGAGTTTCAAAGCCTTGACAAAAGCTTCAAGTGTGCCATTTTCTGTTTGTAAGCCATATAATTGAATTGTTCAAATGGAATTTGCTTCAAGACCCAAAATTTACATTTTGCATGGTCCCAAAAGAGTACTAAAATGATTTAGCACGGAGAACCATCTGAACATCAAACACTGAAATGTTTATTATTAATATTACTATGATCTGCATAGGCCAGAGGTGTCCAGCCTTGCTCCTGGGGGGCTCCAATCTCTGAAAGCGTAAAGTAGAGGCCTTGAAAACCTTGGTTTGCTTTTTCAGGTGTGTTTAATTAGGGCTGGAGTTAAACTCTGCAGGACTGGACAGGACAGTAGTCCTCCAGGAGTAGGACTGGACACCCACGTCAGAGGCCCAATAATATGCAAACTCATATACAATACAAGATCATCTATGTCAATTTTAACATTGGGTTTCTGTTTTTTTCTGTTGCAGGATTCAGTCACAAAGGCTAGAGAGTGATCAACGATGCGGCCATTATCTCCCCTGTCTCATCTCATTTTGTTTCACTTACTGTGTGGATCTCTGAGCAGCAGATGTCCTCAAGAGTGCGGGTGCAACCCCTTTGGTGCCATCTTCTGTGTCCAGCGAAACTTGAGCAACATGCCTCGTGGACTCCCATCATCCACAAAAAAACTCTACATTTTTCAGAACAATATCAACACCTTGCAAAAGCAGGACTTCGTAGAGCTTGGCGAGATTGTAATGCTGGACTTGAGTCAGAATACCCTCAATGAAATCCCTGAAGGGGTGTTCAGCCCACTCTCCTCTCTACACAACTTGGATCTCTCTTCCAACCACATCACCCACATTTCCAAAGACAGCTTTGCTGGACTGGTCAACCTGGAAAGGCTGTATCTCTACAGCAACCGCATTCAGAGCATTCACTCAGCTGCATTTGAGGGACTAGAGAACCTACTGGAGCTGAAGCTGCAGGGGAATCAGATTAGTGTGCTGCCAGCTTTAAAACTGCCCAAGCTGCTCCACTTGGACCTTAGTTATAATAATATCCCACCTATAGGACCTGAAGATTTACAGACACCACACCTTGAGTCTCTTAAAATAGCTGGACTGAGACTGACCAGTCTGGATGAGGAGCTGCTAAGCAGCCTGGAGAACCTACATGTTCTGGATGTTTCCCAGAACCTGCTAGTAGAACTTCAAACTACACTGAAGGTAATGGGAGGCCTACGAAACCTCAATTTAACTGGGAATCCCTTGGGATCCCTAAAACAAGAAGACTTCCAAAATTTGGCTAATTTGCTAGAGCTTGACTTGAGCAACCTTAATTTGCAAGGCTTCCCCGAGGGCTTCTTCAACCTTTTCCCCAAACTTGAGAAGCTCACTGCTGCAGAAAACCCCTTTAACTGCCTATGCCCACTTGCCTGGTTTCCAGCATGGGTAAAAGATGCCAAAATAGAACTGCTGAGAATGGAGGAGACTCGTTGCCATTTTCCACCAATAAACTCAGGAAAGGTTTTGGCAAAATTGGAGCATAAAGATTTTGGCTGTCCCACTACCACCATTGAGTTAACAAGCGCAGGGACAAGCAGTACTACAAGCAAGCCTATAAACTCCACCACACCATCAGGCACAACGCTTGCCAATCCTGCGGCTCCACCAAGTGAGATGCCCTCAACAGACACAGACAGCTTCCTTCTTTCGCAGACCACTGCATTCCCCAGAGACATCATAGAAGATTCTGAAGAAGAGGACATTATATGCCCCTCCAATATCTGTCTAAATGGGGGAACATGTGTATTTGACTCAAAGGGGGAGGTTGTTTGCCTGTGCCCTCCTTCAATGTCAGGACTCTACTGTGAGATTCATAATCCAAGCTTCCTTCCTCCACCTTCACCTAGAGTTTCTATCGAGACCATTGCTACAGTCCAGCCCAACACAATCAGCTCCCTTCACATAACCAGCACTTCCATTTCATTAGACCTTCACCGTTACATCCACACACGACCACACATCCGAGGAATCCGTCTGACCTACAGAAACTTGTCAGGCCCTGATCAACGGCCATTACAGCTGAATGTGCCTCCAACTTACCCCGAATACACACTTAGAGGGCTACAGCCAAATAGCACCTACTCTGTATGTGCTAGTCCTCTAGGAGAGCCTGTCCATGTTTCAGGTAGTGCCTGCATGGAGGCTCGCACAGCAGGCATCCCGCCATCCTCCCACGAGCCAAGTGTTGACAGGACCGAACCTTCTTCCTCTCTCATACCCATCGTGGCAGCTGTGGCGGTGGTGATGGTTGTGGCTATCATAGCTACTGTGGTGGTTATCCATCGCAGGAGGAGATCCAAGGCTCCAGTAGATATAGACTTACATGAAACATCTCCTTTGGAGTTAGACGGAGTGAAAACAAGTCCAGAGAATGGTCTGACACATCTGAAACAACCCAACATCACCCCTTGTCCATCTTTAGTGCAAAATACCTTGGAATACGAGGCACCTTTAATACAATGACAGTGTCCAGCCAGCAATAATATAGCTTGTACAAAACCTATGTATGTGTAAAAGCCATATTGCGCTATTCACACCTCCAGCCCACAGAGGGCAATGTGCTCCATGACTCCTGCAGGCGGGTGCGATGCAGACACTAGATAGACTCTGGTGGGTTGGTGAACATTTGAATGCATCCCAGCCAATTGCTTAAACTGACTGCCAGTATTTAAACCAGGTGCATTTGCCATCAACATTTTTTACAGATGCCTTAAAGTGCCTTTTATAACCATAAATATCAGACTCTATCAAGAATTTCTCTGAGAAGTGGCCAGACATTACGGAACACAATGTTGATAGGCTGGTTGATAGGTAGCTCATTAATTGTGTAGCTGGCTCTGGAAGTGGTAGACGGAAGTCAAAAGGACATGCCTGGACGCCTGGACTTTTTTTTTTGGTCCAGAAACAAATTGCACTGATCAGAGACACTGGGACTGTGCCTAAGAGGTGCCTAGAGAAGCTGAAAGTGATCAGCCTCTTAAAAGATGCTTCAAACTGGTTATAAACATCCCTCTGTTCCTCTACCCCATCTGTCCTGCACAGGAGATTATTTGCTGTGAAAAAAAAAACAAAACATGAAGAGACATTTTTCTTACGTTGTCTAGTTTATGCTGTTATGTTAAAGCTGTGTTGTTATGTTTTTGTATTTTTAAAGGAACAGTTCACCAAAAATAACTTCTGCTATCGACCTACCCTCATATCATTCCAAACCCGAATAATTGTCGTCCATGGATTAAAAAGCAAACTGTTGTAGAAATAAAGTCACATGAGTTTAGGAAGAGTTTACAAGAGTAAATGAAATCAGAAAGTTTTTAGGTGAACTTTTTCTTTAAGTGCCGTTGCTGTGTCCCTTTTTGTGTTTAGTTGTCGTGCTTTTTTTAAACTTTTAAACATAAGACTGTAGCAAACTATTCTTTCTCCTCTCACTTGAGTGCAACAAGTTAAAATGCTTTTACTTCTAAATGAAAACACTTTTCATGAGTGAAGTGAAGTGTTCATCTTGCGTCTGACAAAGAAACACTTTGCAAGACTATAAACACCCGCAGCCATTTTTGACCTCAAATTCCACACATTAACAAACACACTAGTACTATATAAGGATATGGATAACAAACGCTTTTAACAAAGCTGTTTTTATGTGCCAGCTTTCTAAAAATGTCCTGTACTCATGCTTCATGGGCCCCAAACACAGACAAACTAGGGGAAGCCTTCAAAGCCAGTTTTCTTTTTGTATTCGTTGCCAAGCTGAATGCAGATGGCTGTGCTCATTTGTTTCAACCAGACTATGAACACAAACAAATGTGTACTGTGGTACAGTGATGGTATCAGGTGCTAATACCATGGTACTTTGATATTTGAATGAACTGAAATCTAATTTGATTTGTTTAACTGAATTAATCAACTTCCCCATGAATCTTCATTAAGCGCTTACTTCAGAAAAGAATATAACAAGACCCATACAACGAGACTGCTAGTTTTTCTCTGAAAGTGCGAATGTGTTTAAGCCAAAAGTGTCATTGTGGAATTGCAATGTTTATGAGCATTATCAGCGCAGTAAAGTTGTGTTAAGAGAAATGGAGCCAGTAATCTAATCCAAAGTGAGGAAAGGTCAATTGTCAAATTCTCTCCACTCTCAGCAGCCCCTTTTTTAGCCCTGCACCACTTATTTGTGACCGCATGCAGTATGTTCGCTGAAGATGTCAGCGTCTAGCACATCTAAACGTTTGAACTGGAAAGAGGAACAGCTTTACACAGCATGAGGGGCTTCAAATATTTGAAACATTTTCAAAACCGCTTACTTTGGGATGCTTGTTGTTTCTCTCTTTTGTTGTGCACAAAGCCAAGTCTTCTCTCTTTTTTTAGATGTAAAAATGTGTACTCTTTGGAAGAAAAATGTGACATCTGTTGAGAAAATAAAATGAAAAAAACACTCTTCTGTGACTGTTATTCCCTACCAAAACGTTATGCTTGTACTCTGTAACTCAAACAGCATGTCCACAAACCTTTCTGCACTTGTCTGGATTTTGAGGTTTAATTCTAGACTTTGAGGATTTAGTTTAAATCAACACAAATATTTTAAGAACTTTTCAGGAATTATCTAAAAATGTAACAAAATTCACCAACAACATTAGTTATTAACTAATATAGTGTTATGTTTCTTCATTACATGGTTCTCTAGAATACATGATTTTGAGTCTATGTTTACAAATATTTGTATATGTGTGTAAAGTATAATGACATTAAATTAACTTCCAATATTTTACAATAATTCAATTTGTTAACATGTTAATTGGTATTAGGTATCAGGTAACAATGAACAACATTTTACAGCATTTAGGTTGTTAATTTCTACATATGCTAATAAATATTAAGGATTTTAGGTTAAATTGAACAAACATGAAGTATAAATCAAACAAGCATGAATGACAACAAACAATTTATTTACATAGATTAATCATCAACAACATAATTACATTTCAATACAATAATAATATTTATTAAAATAAACATAACCAATACATATAAATACTGTAAAAATATGAGGTTAATTATTAGTCCATAATAGATTTATTAAGTAAAAAAGTTGAATTTATAGCAAATAAATTTCACCTCAAAATTATATTTAATGGCTATTTTCTAGTCCTAGTACATTAACGATTAATTTTAATTAATTTTCTATTTACTTGGTAAATAAAAAGTTAGATTATATAAAATCAAGATGTTTTTAATGGCAAAAGAAAAAACCTCTTCACCTCTTTACCGCTTTACTACACTCCTTCACGTGTAGTAGCCCTAATGATCCTGTCAGGGTTAGTTTAGTCATAATGACCGGCAAAGAAGAGCAACAAGAGGAAAAGCACAGCTAATGGCCTCCATGTCTTGTTTTGCTCATAAAGAAATGAAGAAATTGAACAGGCAGGCATTGAAACGCTCCTTCCAGAAACACAATATTGTATGTTATGTCAGAATGACAATGTTTCAAAAAGACTTGAGGACTTTAGCAAGAGTTTAAACTTCAGAGATGAAGCCGAATCCAAGACCAAGAGTTTGAGATGAAATAAAGACAAAGACAATAATGTTTCTGGAGCAGAATGTGCAGTTCATTCGCAGCACACTTGTGTGGATGTATGTCACAGCGCACTGTGAAACAGTCCCAGTGGACGCTATTCAAAATCAGCTTTAAATCACTTAAAAAAACTAAACGCAGCAGCGCGTCTAATGTGGTTCCCATTATACAGCAGTCAGTAGGGAAAACGGGAAAAGACGGAGGAATTTTATTTATTTGAAAAAGCTGGCGCTGATAATACAGGGTCAGGGTTGCAGGGGGTCACAACGTGGAGGAAGGTAGAAAAGAGGAGGTGCGTGGAGTGTAAGGAGGTATGGGGAGGTGGGGGATGGATGAAATTTGAGTTGAGACTGATGGTTGGGTCTGATAATGACTCAGATGGGCCCCTCGTTCGACGGCCCCCTCCTGCACTCATATACAGGTCAGCACTGGCAGATATACAGCATCAAACTCTTCACTTCTCAGAGTAAAGTTAAGGTTGGAGGGGGAACGAGAGCAAGGCTGATGAAAACGGTGAATAAAAAGACAATGAATCAGGCTGCGTGGACCATTAACTGTAAAGACAGATAAGATAAAATGGACTTAAATGCTAAATTGCTGGTGACTATCAAAGACACAACAACAGTATATGAGGAACAGATTTAGCAAAGCTTGATGGAAATAAAGGGTAATGGACCCTTATGAGCTTCAGGTGACCAGAGTTTGAGTTCCAACTTGAGATTTTGTTCTCGTTGTTTCGTCTTAATAAATGTATAAAGAAAACAAATATCCATAACAATGAACTGGAAATTTCTGTGAATAGTGTGATTTTCAGTAAAATGCATTCATGAATCAGGGTTATTATCGTTAACTACAATTAAACCATAAACTGAAAGATTGTGTTATTTAGTACTCTCCTGAATAAGCTATTTAACATAACATATGTATATCCAGTATATATATATATATATATATATACTTCACAAGACAAAATAATAACTGAAGTCATAAAAATTATCCCGTTCAAAAGTTTACACACCCTTGAATCTTAATAATCTATGTTGTTTCCTGGATGATCCAAGACTGTTTTAGTTCCCTGTTAGTCCTGAGCAGTCCAGCTTCCTGCTGTTCTTCAGAAAACCCCTCCAGCTCCTGCACATTCTTTGGTTTTCCAGAATCTTCTGCATTTTTGAAGATATGCATTTATTTCTTCAGTCGAAAAGAAATTAAGGTTTTTGGTATTAACATTCCAGGATTTAAATCCATATAGTGCACTTCAATGGACTCCAAATGGTGAGTGAAAATGACAGTTTTACCACAGATTAAATGAAAATGGTCAGTAAATTATCAGGAAATTTTAATTTAAAAGTGAACTAATCCTTTAAGACCTGGGGGATGTAAACTTCTGAAAAGGACGGTGATGTGTAATTTTTTTTTCTTATTTTGTTTAAATGCTCAAGATCTTTAAAAATCATGTAGATTGTGACTCACATTAATTTTAGAGATCATCAGCTGGACAATTTGTTCTAAAAGTGATTCTATAAATATACTTCCTCTGTGTTGTTTTTGTGGTTCAGACGTTTTGCTGAAATGACACCATGTTTTTCCAATGAACCTGGGTTGATTGGCAGATGGCAACAGTTGCTATGGTAGAAATGGTCAGTAATGTCTGTATGATAATGTGCGCAAGGGTACCAAGAAGGGACATGATGTAATCATCTGTTTACATGGATCTGACCTCTGAAAACTCCATTCAGGAGTTTGATTCGCTCACCCGTCAAACTTCTAAAGGTTGATTTAGATGAGTTGTTTTAACTAGCAGGGCTATGTGCAGCTTTTATGATTATGGATTAAGATAAGCAACACTAAGAGTGCTTAGTCCAGCAGCACTCCTATAAATGATGACAGCTCTGAAAAGGCCAAGACTGCAACACAAAAACATGATTTCAGTAAAGACAGAACTACATAGTACAAAAAATGCTTTTGTTACCTAAAAATAAAATGAGCTTGCAAAACAGCAAAAAGTAAAACAACAAAATTAACATTCAAATATTTGTTTCTTTAATCTTTTGAATGTACAGGAAGAGGTTTCAGTTGTTTTTGCTGGATTGGCCATTACAATACCTATAATATAAACGTTTTGCCAGAAATCTAGAAGAAATATAGATTGGAGGACAAGTCCATCATTTTCAGTGTTCTAGTAGATTCCTTCTAAGTCTGTACATCAACCCCATCGAGCAAATTTGGGGTGAGTTGGAAAATAAACTGGACATATGTATTATACATTGGCTTGAATTGCAGAAAGCATGGGATAACATTGGTGTTGAAGTATAAAAATATTACGAATCACTTCATCTAATATTTTTGAGCTCAACTTTTTCCTGTATGAGAAGATATTTTAATAAAAAAAAGAAAAAAATCTAGTATAACTACTTACAATGTCTTAAATGAATTAAGCTTGAGAAGATGGACAAAGACTCAGTAACACACATTAATGCCCCAGGGCTCGTGCCTTTGCTGCCCACGTCTGACCTTTAACCTCCTGGAATAAGGTGCGCTGCTAAGGCGCGTTGAGGACATTCTCATGCCGTGGTTTTTAGCCACAAGAATACTTGTTGCTGCAACCACAAGGCTTTCCATCTCTATAGAAGCTGCTCCAGGCCTCAGGGTTCTGTGTACGAAGTTCAATTTAGCTACAAAATGGCCACCCACAAAATAAACTCCCTTTTATGGGTGCTAGTCAAGAGCAATATAACGCAGGTTAAGACATGCTCGGGGCCGTGTGCGGGGGTGGGAGGTGATGGGGTTTGTAGTGGCGTTTCTGTCGTGATCGGTATGCCAATGACAGATACTCTCTGACAGGCAAATGCATGCCACATGATGTAAACAGCTACTAAACACAAAACAGATCGGAGAGTTTCTCAGATTTGCAAAAATCACAGTCTTGGAAGCTCTTAGGATGAAAGATCAATTGAGTTATATTAAAAAAAATATCCTGTCTCTTCCAAGCTTAATAATAGCAGTGAATGACTGTTGGTATTTAATAGTTCAATAGAACTCTAATAATAGACGTCCATCCATCATAAAAGTTGCTCCACACAGGTCAACAGCTCTATTCGCTGTTTTTCTAAAAAAATATCAAAAAATATTTTAAAATATAAAAAAAAAAATGTATATAAAAAATATGAAAAATAATATTACAAACTTTTATACAATCTCTAATGTCCACTAACATGTACATTCACAAGAGAGCAGTGTTTAAGCAGCGTAAAAAAAATATATATATATATTTTTAACACTTTAATTTAATACAATACAATACAATACAATATTTATTTATTTTATCGCTTTTTGAGTCTAGATCTAGGCACAACAAGTAGCCCGAGGTCACTAGATCTCAAAGCTCTTGAAGGGGTGTACG
>JAUMHE010000079.1:9846291-9857313 GCA_032359235.1 Enteromius mattozi
TTTTTTTTTTTTTTTTTTATAAAAAATTTAATTTTTTTTAACTTCTCAGAAAAAAATACTTATATATATATATATATATATATATATATATATATATATATAACTTTTATACTAAATTTTATACTAAAACCAAATATATATATTCTTTTTTTTTTTTTTGTAGTGTATGCAACATTTAATGCCATTACTTCATGAATTTCTGATGTTCTGCTGCGATTTAGGACTATTTTAAGATCTTAGTTTGTTGACTTGAGACTTCAAGGCCTTCAGAAACCCTTGAAATGCACTTAATTGTCACTGCAACAAATGACTTAATTTTCTTCAAGCGATATTTAATTTCTTTGATGGTTTAACAGTGAAACATGACTCAGGCATGCTTTCAACAAGTTTCGCCATTGTCAAAAGTTCAGATTGCATATCTCCAAACTTGACCTAAAACTGCACTTTGATTCTCCCCCGCATTCCAAACATAAACTTTTCTCCTGCATGGCTTCCCATCTGTCTTTCATAGCAAAATCTCACTGCGGCCCTCAATGCGAAAGACTGATGGGTGAAAAACAAGGGCGAAGGAAAAAGAATGGGAGGGTTGGCAGTATGTATGTGTCAGACACAGTGCCAGAGATTGTTAGTGAGGAACTCCAGACGTCAGCGTTTGATTGCAGTCTGTATGAAACGAGGATCGATTACACCTGAATGAGACATATATATACACACACTTGGAGGTCAGATGAACAGATGCCTCATAACCTTTGACCCTAAACCAAACAAGCGTTGTGAATGACAGGCGTTGATGCCTGCAGCCCACCTATACTTCACACACACTGGAGTGTGGAGTGTGGAGTGTGTTACACATCGCAGTGACTGCTCGCAATGGCGGAGGGTGAATAATTAGGATGATGAAATTCAAAACGACTGCTGGGACTGGAGACATGCTTCATCTACAGTGGAGAATGTTCTGGTGAAGTGAGTAACAGTGTTGCTGCAAAACACAGTCTAATGCCTGTGTTAAGGTGGTACACTCCAAAAAACAAAGGTTGCAAAAGTTTGTAGTGACGAAATAAACATTTCAGGTTCCTCGAGGAACCTTTAGTGAACAGATAAAGAACTATTTAATAATTTAAAGAACCTTTTTCCACTATAAAGAACAGAGAGATTCCATGGCTTTTCATAGTATTGTAATCATAGTTATAATATATTATGATACTATTTATTCAATGTCACCTTTAGAAATGATTATGTCTGATAATGCGTTTTACAGTTATTTAATAAAAGATGCAATGGATTGCAATGTAAATTATGAATACTTTTATAATGCCTTATATACAAAGGCTTTAAGTAAACTGTGGAAGTTGTTTTGGACCCCACTGACTTTCAATGTCAGGACAAAAACATTCTTTAAAATATCTTCTTTTGTTTTCCACAGAAGAAAGAAAGAAATAAAAGTTTGGAACAGCATGAGGGTGAATAAATAATGAGAACATTTTCATTTTTGGAAATATTTTCCTGATCTTCATTTACATTTTTTCATCTGCAGATGTTTTATACAAATGAGAACTTTAGTTAACAAATGAGCAGAAAGCACAATTCATCTTTCAAACCATCTGTCGAAAAAAAAGACATTTGTTAGCACACTGATCTGCACTATGATATCACCTTTCCACATGCTGAAAAAAATAATCACATTTTCCTTCCCTTTTCTGATTAAATGATACTTCTGCAATCTGTTCTGAATTTGAGAGCCGTGGCTCATGGAAAATGTCACGCTCCATCATGCGATGTGATCAGCACTTGGAGAGGAACGTTATTTGTTTAAACTACGTATGAATTGGTCTTTCTATTAGGACAAATTAATCAGGAAATGTCTATTTTTTCTCTGACGGGCTGTTTTTGGCCGTTAATCGGCTCCCATGGATTTTTGCAAGAACAGATTTTCATAAAACATCTCTGCTGAGAAAAACAGTATGTTCTTCTTCGTGTTTCACTCATCTTATAACTCTTCACATAAACACCTTGATGTCTCCATTGGGAAACTTTGTTGAAAGTAAGTGAACTCAAGTCAAGAGGTTATAAAAGAATTCGCTTAAACATTTGCACCTGTTGGGCAGCGTTAAGAAAAAAAAGTACAATGGAAAGCAGAGCACAGCGGGCTAAATATTTAGCCAAACCTGAATGCTAATATGGTCGAGTCAACAATGAGGGTTTAATTTTATCTCAAAAAACAAACTTGCGTGAATGTGCAGAAAGCTGGAAAGATTTAGCTCGCAGAGATAAGAAAGTTCCGGCCATTAATTATAAGCGGTTATGATATGAAGAGCTAAATCAAGGCTAGATAAAACATGCCAAAAAAACTTTCTCCCATTATTCCACTACGACTGTGTTTACATACACGACAGTATTCTGATATCAATCAGAATTTGGTCATATTCTGATTAAGTTGTATAAAAAAATGTACTTAAAAATGAAAGTTCTGTCATTAATTACTCACCCTTGTGTTGTTTCAAACCCATAAGACCTTCGTTCATCTTCAGAACACAAATTAAGATATTTTTGATGAGATCAGAGAGCCATCTGACCCTCCATAGACAGCAATACAACTGAAATAATCCCAGATCCAGAAACATGGTAAAAACACCAGTAAAACAGTTTATGTGACATCAGTGGATCAACTACAGTTTTGCGACGATAGGAGAATACTTTTTTGCGCAAAGAAAATAAAAATAACATCATATACAGTAGCCTACTCAACCATTCTTCTCCTATGGCTTACGTCTTCCCCCACTTTAGAGAACATTACTGCATAAGCATATGCTTTCTTCTAGGTGCAAACAGCCGCAGATTATGCACATGCGCGTGCTTTCACCCGGATGTAAACAAGGCTGATTACGTCAAATACGTTAAAGCTTGGCGGAAGACGTAAGTCACGGGAGAAGAGTAAATTATGTTATTTTTGTTTTATTTACGCAAAAAAGTATTCTCGTAGCATCACAAAACTGTAGCTGATCCACTGATGTCACATGGACTGTTTTACCGATGTTTTTACTACACTTTACTACACCCCTAAACCCACCCGTCACTGGGTTTTTACACAAATCATACAAAATAGTACAAGTGAGGTCATACGAATTTGTAGGAATTAGCACAAATTAGCCACCTCGTAAAATACGTGCAAATTGGTCGTGAGACTGTGTTGGTCAATTCAGATCTGTGGACTGCGTTAGACTTTCGCCAACTATCGTCGACTATCTGGGCAAATGTGTATAGTGCATTCCAGCCTGGAACTACAACTTATTCTAAAAACATTGTTCATGTAAACACATATCCAGATCAATTTTAAGACTGGAATAGAGTACTTAAAAAGACATTTGTCTTTACTTCGGAAGAACTGTCAAATGTGTTGTTGTTTAAGCCAAACAATTAGATGATGATTGCGGTCTTTGACATCAGCATCTTTGGTAGCTGCAGAATGCATCTGCTGAATGAGCTTGGCTTCAGATTAAAGACAATCTTCACAGCCTTGAGGGAAAAGGACAAGTCGTCCCTCAGCCCCCTCACACTCGCTCCACCGCAGGACTGAAGCGAGGGACGGAGTGAAAGAATAACAGGATTTATGAGGACGTAATGCAACACCCTAAGATCTTTAAAAACTGGCTTGTAAGATTAACACTTCATTAGTAGAGAAAGCGAGAGCAGGACAGAACGAGAAAGAATGAAAACTCATTCATCATCAGGATGAAATGCAGCACCAGTTTTGCCATTCAAACAGACTGATGGGACTGAACTGAACATCTCACGTGGGTTTGTTTGGCTTCGTAAAGCGTCCTTGTAGATGGTAAGTCAGTCTAAACACACCAGCTGAATGATCTCCACATGTCTTCAAATGTCTCCACGGAGATAATAAAAAATTAAAACTGTTATTGTGGCGCCCAGCTCATGGCCAACAGAGACTTGGTTGATTATAATGAGATCTATCTAGTTTTGTTGCATCACTTCTTAGCTGTTGTTTTGAAATTTTATTTGGTAACGACACGGAATGTGCCTGAAATTTAATACCTTAATCAGAAAGGCTTGAATAATGAGTAATTAAAATGGATTCTACTAATTAATGGATCAAAATACAAGGGTATAGTGATATTTCATATCTAAAACAAAGCAATGCTCAATTACAATATCATAGTGAAACTGTTCTCAGATTTAAATTTTAATGAGTAAAAAAGTATCTCATGTGCATTTTCTTTTTTCAATATCTGATTTAATCATAGATATTTGGCAGATTTTTTATTTTTATTTTGTTTTTATTTTGGCTGTTTAGCTTTATTCTACATAAATCAACCTTTTAAAGTAAATTAAATAATTATTTTATGAATAGATCCAAAATGCATATTTTTTTAATAATAAAAGGGTATAGACATCTAAAAAATATGTTTTTATTAAGTTTTGATATTTTTTATGGTTCATTCCTCACTCACATAATTCAATATGAATATAGCATGGGCATTATTTTAAATAGCTCCCATTATATTAAAAAACAAGATTGTTGTGCTTTTTAGCTTCATTCTACGTAAATCTTTTTTATTTTATTTTACGTACAGTATAAAATCAAAAAAGGTAGAAATGTGTGGGATAAAGGCAGATTTTTTTGTATTTTTTAATTATTTATGCAGGCTACTAATATTTGTAATTAACTTTTATTCTTACATTTCAGCTTTTAGTTTAAATGTGAGTCATTTTGCTGTGCTTTCATTATTTTAATTAGCTTTTCTTTTCGAATTTAAATTTAGCTTAAATTTGTTTTTATTTCAGATTTAGTTTTAGTAATTTCATTGACAAAATGTAAGTCTGAGCTGCTTTAACTGAAACTTGCAATCATTGATCTTAAAATATGTCAGTGCTCTAGTTTTTGTTTTTTTTTCTTCATGTTTATAAAAATTACCTAAATGTCCTATTTAAACTATGGCCTAATTCTGACTTAGTATAAGCCCTGTCTGTAAAACTAGACCTTTGTAATATAATCAGTAGTACTTCTACTTAAACTTTCTTTTTATGAGTTTGTGAGGCAATATTACAGTTTTTTTATTTTTTTCCTTTTATTATACACACACACACACACACACATATAGTCTCAAATTAAAAATTTTGCTAACAATAGCACAAGAAAATTATCACTGGACAAGTCCCTTACAAAGAAAATGGCCTAATAAATGTACAAAGACTAAATCAAATCAATCAATTTATTCAGTATGGTCAGTGGAAAGTCCCCACTATGGTAATGTGTGTGTACCTGAAATACTGCACATGGAATGTGCCTCTGAAGTCATACAGTCCACATATTTTATAACTTGAAGAAAGCAGATGACAAAAGAAAAGGCTTTTAGACATGCATTGCCGTGCAGAAAACAAAAACACACTGCCATCTGTGAATTCATGGCTCAGAACGCACATAAATCAAGCAAGAGAATCTTCTCAGTCACTGTGATGATCCATCTGCAAGCATCTGTAATAGTTGTGATCAATTGCGAGAGACGCCATGAACCACGACTGGCATCAGAGAGCCGACACATGTGCGCCAATCCAGGCTGACATTCATGAGCTGAGAAAAAGTTTGTTTCACATGAGTCTATTTAGGGAAAAAAAAATGTTTTTTTGCGGCAAAATCCACTCATTTCAATAGCATGGGTAATTTTGCGCAAGGGCGAAAGATTTCCGCACACAGATTTCGCAACAGATTCAAATTGGTCAAGCAAATTTGCACCATTGACCAACAGAAAGAGCTCTGCTTCATACATTACATTGGACCATTTTGCCCACAAAATTTCACTGAAACGTAACCGCACCTGCATTCTTCAAAATATGTATAAATATAACAACAATAAAGTCCCACAGATTTAAATCAACATTAGGGTGAAACACTGCTTGTTCATTTTCAAGTTTTTTCCCTTCCCTTGCATTTTTCCACAAAATTCAGTTTAACTCAGGTCAAGCTTGGTTTTGAGGATATCCCAATGACCCACCACACGACCACAATGGCAAACAAGCTCATCAGTGGAATATCTGACAACCATCTGCTTCACTTTTACGTCTACAAAGCCACAATCTCGGAGAAACTGAACCACCAGCATTTGAGGAGAATCGTTTTAAGCATGTGCGGTAAAATTACAAAAAACGGGGTGGGTAAACAAATACTACCAGAGTTTCAGAGGACAACAAGAACTTAGAGTCCAACTTAATCATGGCACTGGAAACTAACTTTCCTTCCTTGTGATAAATCTGTTGTGGTGAGCTTGGACATTCTACAAACCATCTCTACATCAGAAATAAAGTCGTACAGTTTTGGGACAACATGTGGGTGAATAAACAATGGCCGAACTTTAATTTTTGAATGAACTTTCCCTTTGAAACCCAACATCTCTGGTGTCAGAGTCCTGCATCCTTGCTGAGCCCACAAGGACTTTCTAGATGTTTCACAATCACTATTACTGGTGTTTTTGTTCAGATCCCATTTTCCAAGGTGCTTATGCTGAGGGAAGTATGAGGCGGGCCAAATCCCTGACATGATTGTGAAACTGCTGTATACCAAGTGCGTAAGCTGCTTTGTGTTAAAGATCTGGCTCGACGCACACACTCCGTTATGCATTCAAAGCTGCAATCCACTGTGCCTCATTAAGCCTGAGAAATAACTCCACCACAAATGAGAAAATCAGGCACAAAAGTTACAGAGAGGGAATGAAAACCGACTGAATCTTTCATTCATTAGCTGTTTTCGAATTTTCCACCCAGCCAAGAGTGATTGCTTCAAGCCCTGCTGTACCGCTGCTCCTTTGAGTATCTATGTGGGGTGGATGGGGTTTCAAAACTTACAAGTAAAAAACCTGTGCCAGATCGCAAAAAGGGAGATGAAAAATGCACTTCTTTTGACATTTGTGCACACCTCAAAATGAGAAAAGCTGTGGTCTTTTCTCAAAGTATATGAATAATTCTGACTTTACAGCTCCCCATGTACACAGACAGATCTGGGAAAGTCTGGGCTGCTGAGTGAAGATGTGATAGAAGATCCATGAGAACATTACACACTCTTGCTGAAGCTTTTCTTTCTCCATTTTCTTTACAACTGGATTCAGCTGTTATTACTGGATGACTCTAACTTCAAAGTAAAGAAGCTAAATGTTTCACTAGATAAGTAATATTTCTCGAGCAGCAAATTAGTATATTAGTATCACGTGATACTAAAGACTAGAGCGGTGAAGCTGAAAATTCAGCATTGCATCAAAAGAAAAAAACTATGTTTCAAAATATTATAGAATAGAAAACCGCTACTGTACATTGTAATAATATTTCCCCATTTTTAAAGTACATTTGATCAAATAAATGCATTTTTGTTGAGCATGAAGGAGAGTTTATTCAAAAAAACGTCTGACCAACTATACTTTTGGCATGGTAGCATTCAAGGTTTTGATTTGAAGGCCACTTGTAAGAGACTTGAGTTGCATATTGCAGTTCCACCATTTAATTTCTATCCGTGCGTGAGGAGAAATCCCCCATGTTTTAATGTTGATGGATTTTTGGGTGACATTGCCATTTTTTGTGGTTTGAATGCATATGTATGAGTCACTGTGTTTGTGTATGCAAGTGTGTGGAAAAAATCCACATCCCAGAAAACACAAAACAAGCTGAGCTCAGAAAGCCAGAACTCAGAGTCAATATTATCACAGATGAGCGACGGGCGCTGATGGCCTACCAGAGAAGATGAAGAATCATGGCTGATAAAGAATTGGGTAATTTTAAACAGCATACATGTGACACAATGAACTTGAATTTTTAGCTAAACTACTACTAAAGTGATTTGGGATGGTTTGTAAAGTCTCCAGATGTTTATGTTGGTAATGAGTTGTATGGAAGGTTGCAGAGAGGCATATGGTTTTCTGTAGAGTAATATATGCACTTTGGGCACTGTAAGCACTTCTGAATTTCCCTTTCTTCCATCCCAACCACACACACACACACATATTTTCCCTCAATCTGGGCCCTTACTCACCCACTCACTCCCGCTTTGTTCTGGCAGTCTACCAGATCGACACACTGCAAAACATAAACCTCAACAGTATGATTTAAATCCACATGGATTTGAGCTGACAACCTCCACACGGTCCTGCCAGGTACTTTCCTTTGTCCGCTCCACCCGCTCCTTCTCTTCTCCCTCTATCTGTTTTATTCCCTCTCCTTTCCTCCATAAGAGATCCATTCCACTTCCATAAAGCATGAGGAACTTTTGAATATCTGCCTGCCTACATTCCACCCACCCACTTTGTCTTCGGCACACATCGTTCTTTCCACCTCTGCATCCCTCCAACTTCTACCATAAAGACCACAGAGGGATGAAATTGAAGATATGGAGAACATACAGAAGAATCTGTAATTGATTCATCCGTTTAATTCTTCTATTTCCTGTCTCTCTTTACTTCTCGTAATTGGAAACAGATCTTAGTTTCACCTATCGTTCCCGGCCACTGTTCTCATCCTTTCTGTAGCTGAATAATTTATTATTGTCCTCAGTACACTGATATTAAATTCACCTTATAATTATTATTATTGTTGTTTGGGTTACGTGATTCTGTTGGTTAATTGTGTGGTTAGATAGTTGTTGTATGACCTCTAAAGTGTACAATTGTGCTAAACATCCGAATGCCTGTTTGCTGGTAATATTTAAGACTGTATACTATCCCTAACTTATGTTATTCAATAAAAAAAACTAGTGTTCTCTGCTCAAACTCTACTGGCCCATTAACTATATAAGCAAGAAAGTCACTTAGCCACAAGGTGGCGCTGTCTTGAATTTTCCCAGACACCCTCAGGACATGGTTACATACCAAGTTTTGTCACAAATGCGTTCAGCATTTTTTGTCAAAATTCTAAATCCAAATTAGACAGTATATTATTCAGCTCATTACACCCCATTATGTTCTCATTATTTTACTCCAAACTACTCAGAAGTTTTAAGCAAAGAAAGTAATTTTTCAGATTTCATTACCAATTGGTGGAACTGTCTCAAATTACGCAACTATTCTCGGTTCATAGTGGTAATGATAAATACCAAGATTTATTTCAATAGCTCAAAGTGTTGCAAAGACACAACCTCACTTCCTATTTGGCACCCACTTTGTCAGTCTTACACACTTCCACATTTTGTTACTGTACTTTTCACCCTATTCTAGACACAAATATTAATTATACGATTGCTCTTGTCTGTTCCTCCAACAAACATATCACGGCATTAGTATTATATATATATATATATATATATATATATATATATATATATATTTTTTTTTTTTAACTATTGCCTATTAACTTTTTATATTAATGGTACAGTACTATTCTGTCCTTTTTTGAGCTGAACAAACTCACTTGGGCAGATGACAGAATTACATTTTTAAGTGTAGTAAAAGTGTGCTGGATTCTCTGGTAGGGGAAAAGGGAAAGTGAGAGATGGAGGGAGAAAAGAGAAGTGAGAGATGAAGGGAGGGAAAGAGAGAGGAAGTTGGGGTGATGTCTCCCTTGACCATGTGCGGTTAAATATAGCTCCATCGAGAAACTTTCATCCAAAGACTTTCTCTGTTTGTTTTGAGTTTGTTCTGTTTTGGGGTGGGGGTGGGATGGGGGTTGGGGGACCTTCCCACGGCCCAACTGAGTGGGACGAGTATATTTGTCAAAGGAAGAAGAGAATGAGGATGGAGGGAAATGATATAGAATTGAAGCAGTCCCAAACAACCCTACCTTTCCAATAGTTTAGTTCTTCCTCATGAACACAATCCAGACTACATAGTGGGTGTTTGAGAGTTCATAGAGTACAACAAGTCTTTGTTGAAAAGACTAGTATATGTACATGTAGTGGATACTTAGATAGATATGGAAGCACTGGTGGCCCTAACTTACAGTACTTCACCAACAAGAACTTCTACAAGCTTCACCATGTTCACCAGCATTTCTGGGTCCACCAGGCAGACCAAAACAAAACCAGCACTAACAAGCCTAAAAAAAATAATGTCAACTACTGGATACTGGTTGACTAAGGAAGTTTTTATGGTTAAGAAACTTTAAAAATCTGATAGGAACACTAGTATCCCAAAACACAACGTTATGGTCTTGTCTTGTAAGCAGGGTGGAATTGTGAGCTGACGTTGGACTGGGATTTTATAAAGATGGCCACAAAATTGACCTACTTGCTTAAAAAGTTATAGAACTTAGCATCTCAAGTGTGAGGAAACATACTGGATTTAAAGGGATAGTTCACCGAAAAATGAAAATTACCCCATTGTCAAGCCATCTTATGTGTATATGACTTTCCGCTTTTAGAAGAGTATAATTGAAGTTATATTAAAAATGTCCTGGCTCTTCCGAGCTTTATAATGGCAGTGAATGGGTGTTGATGCTCAATAGTCGAATAGAAGTCCAATAAAATGCATAAATCCATCATAAAAAGTGATCCACACAGCTCTGGGGAATTAATAAAGGTCTTCTGAAGTGATGCATTTGGGTAAAAAAAATATCCATATTCAAATCTTTATAACCTGTTATGTTAAACACGCTTTCATGAGTTTCTAGTTCAAAAAAGTTCTGGTGAGAATATGGTAGTTTCACGAGAACCATGTTTTTTTTTTTGTTTTTGTTTTTTTTACAGGAGCACAGCAAGCAAAGTTTCCTTTGTTTTGCAGAAAATAAATAGATATAATCCTTGGTTTATATCAACATTTTTCTTTACAAATCCTTGTTTTGTATTTCTAAAACATTTTGTTTTGCTTTCTCCTCTGCACTTCCACGTCCGTGTTCATCCACTGGTTTAACACTCTTGTGAAACTAGAGAAGCCTAGAGACTAGGATATTTAAATAAGGATAATTTTCCATTCACAAATGCATCGATTTGCTCTAGGAAGCTGTCACAAGCCGCGCCTCAGTGGCTCTCTCTGGAAGTCAGCAGCGGGAACCATCACCGGAGTTTTAATGTTCCTACCCGGACTCATTTTACCCACG
>JAUMHE010000079.1:9861811-9872909 GCA_032359235.1 Enteromius mattozi
GCCAGGAGAGAGGGCTGGCAAAAAGTAGCGAACAAATTAAATGCGTTAGTGCTGCCCATGTTACATGTTTTTTCCTTTGTATGATATTTTATATATATATTATTTTTTAATATATATATTGTGTGTGAATCATCGTAATTATTTTCTACAGTTTCTTGCAAGATACTTTTCTTTTCCCACGTGAGTCAGTCCGCGTCAGTCGTGCTCATTAACCAATCAGATGTGACCTCGCCATTTCAACCAATCATAACCCGCCAGGAGCGCAGCCTAAATCCTGTTCACATGAAATAAAACTGCTCCCTGTTGCTATGACAGCAAGTCCGAATTGCGCATCGAAGAACGAAACAATCCAAGATCAGGACAAATCCGCAACAATCAAATACAGCTAACTGAGTTTGCGACGTATGAAGAACGGACCCCACGTAGATAAAAGTATAGTTATTGGCAAAACTGCAGACCTAACTCAGCAAAATACACGTTTGTGTAAGATAGCCCTTTAAGTTAGTTTGGGAACCTACAGTTACCCTGATTTAGTGAACTGAACACTAAAACATTGCAAATATGCCTTTTAAATAAAATTCAGTTTACTACCTGCTTTTAGTGTTACTTGAGCCAGACAAATAGTGCTGCATTTGTGAATGAAACACAAACTGCATGCATCATGTGCATTAAAAGGAGGCATTTCACTTGAATGAATTTCAATGACAACTGCAGGCGGTTAGGATAAGATGTACATTTGTGTGCATGAATTCACAGTTTCTTTCTGTTGTTTCACTTTGTATTTCACATCTTTGCCTTAGATTGTTAATGAGCTGGGACTCTACATTACATTTACAGCTGGTCATTTTCACGACAGCGAAAGGTGTGAGATCACAGAAGAAAGTGTTGAAGGAAAGAAGGACAAAGGGAGCAAATAAATGGCTGGAGTCACAGGGGTTCATTGTTCAGTTCTGTTGAAACAGCTGTGCTGAAGAGTTTCAAGTAAAGAGTCCAGTTGTACGGTGACCTACGATTTTTAGCCATCTCATTGGAAAGGTTTATACATACGCACGCTCATATAATCGCATACACATGCATGTACACACTCAACGCAAGATCCAGCAATATGCAGTTCGACTGGAAGGCTGAGGTGAACGTGTTCTGTTGTTTTGGGAGACAATCCAGGTACTGGCTTATTTTGGACTTTGAAATGAAGTGTGCAAGGATGTGCTGCCAACATGATGATTAGTTTCGAAAAAGCAGGAGAGAAATAAGCACATAGAAAGACATGCTTCTGAGGAGAGGTGAAGGAGTACAACCTCTTTGAGCTGATGAACGTTTTAATACAAGGCCTAAGCGGCGCCATGCAGTATCTGGCTTTTGGATCCAGCTCAGATTCATCTACATTAATTAAAATCTTTCACCATAACATAGTATACAGTGGTACAAGACACCTTGCATGAAATTACTATAAATGTAGATAAATTACATTTATGAAAGCTCACTTCATACATTTTTAGATGTAAGGAAGGCTGAGGGTGCATTTTATATCACTGAATACTTTTCAGAGTAATTTTGGTTTTAAAAGTTAGCCCCATTGGCTGCAAATAAGCTGTTACAAACTATATTTGCATGATTTTAGTATCACCTTTCAATTTAAAGATATTACAGCTGACATATACACAATATGTGAGCGTTTTCCCATTAAAGATATTATTGTTAATATGAACAGAAATTTCCTATTACCACCATTTAGTGACATGATAAACTGCACTGCCTGTGTTAATCAAATAAGAAGCAGGTTTTTAAACTGAAAACCATGTTTAGTGTCTCAGTCTACCTCACATACCAACATGAAACTGAACTTTTGAAAGGCTCACCAAGATCTGCATAGGATCATTCTTCTACACACACACTAAAGCAACTTGATCGCTTATTTTTCATAAGGACACACTTAAATAGACAAACGCGCACACAGAGTCCAGCCTCATTTTTTTCATAGCTAAATTGCGGTGCTCTGAGCTCACTATTTCCATCTGTGTGGACGAGGCCATTTACCCCAGTATAGATGATCAGAGCCAAGGTGGAGTAATGGGCCATAAGTAGAAGTGCAGATTCAAGATGTTTTATTGGGACAAAGATCCAAATTTACTTTCCAAGGCTTAAAAAAAAAGATTTATGAGAGTTATTTGACCGAACTGTGCAAGACAGGTTTATACGGCTTGGCTGTAGAGCACCAATAATTAACAGTAACTCAGAAAAAGGAATGCTGTTTAAATCATGTTGTCGTAAAAAACGAATCATCATCAATCGTAGCAATTACCAGCAGACTCTTGGATTTCCGTGTTTTTTTTTTTCTGTGATTGATTTCAAAAGATCAGCTCAGCGGAATAATGGTCAGCAAGTGTGAGAGGTTTGGACCGTAATGTTTGCATTGTGGGAGTTGTGAATTTTGACAGCTGCATTAAAGGTCTGTTAGGCCTCTCAGCTGGTTGTTTACAGGGCTTAGATGCAGAACACATACACACAGATGCATTAATATGATTGAAATAGCAACAACATTCTTTAGAGAACATATAATAACCTCCAAAACTCAGCGGGCTGCTTGCATTAACAGCGTTCTAGCATTCAATCTCCCGACAAGAAGTCTGTACAGTTAGGAAGCATAAATTAAGATAACTTTCTTTTGGCCAGTACCTTTGACATTGCTATATGTATATTTCTGCAGAAAATGCAATCCAAAAACGCACTGCAACCAGTGTTGGGGAGTAACTAGTTACATCCCTGCTGAAAAAATCAGTATATGCTGGTTAGGTATGTTTTGAAGACGGGATGCTGATATAAGCCGGTTCTTTGCTGGTTTATGCTGGTCGTGTGCTGGCAAAGGACCAGCTTAAACCAGCAAAGGACCAGCAAATTCTGTCATTAATTACTCACCCTCATGTCATTCCAAACCCATAAGACCTTTTTTCATCTTCGGAACAAAAATTAAAATATTTTTGATGAAATCAGACACAGCAACACAACTGAAATAATCCCAGATACAGAAACGTGGTAAAAACAATGGTAAAAAAGTCCATGTGTCATCAGTGGCTCAACTTCTTGTGACACGGTGAGAATCCTTTTTTTTTTGCGTAAAGAAAACAAAAATAACATGAGATACTCAATCATTCTTCTCCTATGGCTTACGTGTTCCGCCATTTTAGAGAACATTACTGCGTAAGCATGCACTTTCCTCTAGGCGCAAACAGCCGCAGATTACGCACACGTGCATGCTTTCACCTGGATGTAAACAAGACTGATTATGTCAAATATGTTAATGCTTGCGTATACAGTGCGTTGAGATACTCTCTAAAATGTCGGGAGTCACGGGAGAAGAGTAAAATGTTATTTTTGTTTTATTTGTGCAAATAAAGTATTCTCCTAACATCGCAAAAGTGAAGTTGAGCCACTGATGTCATATGGACTGATTTACCGATGTTTTCGCTATGTTTCTGGATCTGGGATCACTTCAGTTGTGTTGCTGTCTACGGAAGGTCAGATGGCTCTCTGATTTCATCAAAATATCTTAATTTGTGTTCCGAAGATGAACAAAGGTCTTATGGGTTTGGAACAACATGAGGGTGAGTAATTAATGACAAAATTTTGACAACATTTTTGGGTGAACTAACCCTTTAAACCAGCAAAAGGACCAGAATAAACCATCTTGAACCAGGATTCCAGCTTCTACAGTAACTAGCATATGCTGTTATTTTACAGCAGGGATGTAATGGCATTACTAATGACACATTACTAAAATTACAGTTACTGAGAAAAATTTAATGAATGCATACTGAAACTGAATTTAATTAATTAAATTGCAGTTACTTATGAAAGTGTCAACAAATACAAAGGGGGTTAGCCTTAATCTGAATATTTTCACACACACACACACACACTCACACATTGGTTTTTGTGATTTATGGGGACTCTCCATAGGTGTAATGGTGGTTATGTACAGACTGTAGTGGAATTGTCCTACACTGACCCTACACCTAAACCTACCCCTTACAAGAAACTACAGGCATTTTTAGATTTTCAAAAAAAAAACCATTTAGTATGTTTTTAAGCCTTTTGAATTACAGGGACACTGAAAATGTCATAAATCACCTTCATATTGTAATACCTATGTCATACCCATGTCATTATACATATTTGTGTCCTCATTAACCACATAAACATGCACACACACACACACATTTATTTGATTTCAATGTAAAAAGGTGCTAAAGTCAGATTTTAAGGTGGCATTACAATCTAAATTCAAGTGATGAAGGATTTTGAAAGTCTGACATCAGTGTTCATCAGTCAAGTGTTGAGTACTACCTGCCTAGTTTAAATGTTTGAAAATGTTTACAGTTTAATTAACAGATTACCAGTCAAACAATCATTAGACAATTATAAAAGTAATCAAAAATGCAACCAGTTACATTAAAATTATAAAATTAGTTGCACTACTTTAACACTGACTGTAACAGGCCTAATGAATTAAAACAAAACAATTAAGATGGTGAAGTCAAGAGAAGTCTTGTTAATAGATGGTAGATATAGTGTAATGCATAAATAAAAGATCATAATAGAATATTAGCTAAAACTGTGGTGTCTTTTACAGTAAGTGTCTTTTATGCATAATGGAGTTTCACTTTGTTAGCGTAGCAACATGATAACATCCAACTCTGTGGAAATCAAACCAAGCTCACTTGGTTGTATTTTATTTATTTTTTTTTCAAATCTTTTAAATCTTCACTTATATGGTTTGTTTTAATTACAACATTGCCTTGAAAAAACATTATGGATCTCGGATCTACACATACAGTAGATAATTTAACTACATAATGCTTCTGAAATCAGGCGTAAAACTGGGTAAGTTTAAAGTAGAGAGTGCTTAGAAAGCACTAAATTATAAATCAGTCTTGGTCTGAGAATCTAGTCTCATGTCAGGTCAAAGTGGCCTATCTCTCTCCTGTGGCCATGTTTTACAAGTCATCTTTGGCCTAAAGAGGAACCCGGCAGCCTTGTTCCCACAGGGAGCATGACCTCTTAGATTACCCAGCCACCAAGTAGCTGCATTGGGAACGCATCACTGCACAGGTTCCCCGGCATTAAGAGGTCGGAGGTGAAGGCCAGCCTGGCTGAGAAGAACATCTCCGAAGCATGTTTTCTTGCCTTCTGCTTTGAATGTGTCATCATCAATGATCTCCCCTCTCAGTGATGAAGAAAAACTAAGTACAATATTCTTGTTTGAGAGATATTTGTTGAACTTCTCACTTGTGTTGAATTGAATTGAAGTACCAACTGAAGTTCCTCCTAAACTTCCCTCAGATGTTCCAGGGTGTACCAATCTCACCCGCTGCGAGTTTTCCCTCCTCTCCTCAAAGTGTAACGCCCATAAATCTGACAAACCCCACACACCGTCACCAAATATACTGTTTATGTTTCGGAGGCTCTAGACGAGAGGGCAGCCATGAGAGATGAGAAAAAGACAGGGTTCACACGAGCTTTCCGTGATTTAGGGACCTGTCACCTCTAACCAGAAATGAACCAGCCAAGACGAGGCGAAACTACTTTTACACTTGGACTAATTATGGCCCTGGCTTTGATTCTGTCTTGTGGCCTTTTTTGTCTAATTATATGCTTAAAGGGAAGGAAGGAACTGTTTGTCAAATGCCCATTGTAGTATAAAAGGCCCTTGCCTGACCTATAACAAGAACACATTGCGGGTAACTGAACCTAAATGGAGTCACAAAGGAAATCTCTGACCAGTTTTATTGTGTTTTATTTATAGTCCTCTAGAACAAGTTTATAATCTTGTTTTTGCGGAACTGTAGATGACAGTTACTGTAGACAAACAAAACGCAAATTGAAAATTGAGTAATGAGTCAAAATGTGTAATGAGTAGCTTTGAGAAATCTGCTCTATGAGTCCGATCACTGGTTCCTGGTAGGATTTTCCACGTTTAGCTTCTACTAGTGTCTTATTAAAGTTGAGTCTTTACTAGAAGCAACGGTTTCCTTTTCTGGCTTTCGTTTAAGTCCTTTAATTGCTGTGCACATAGTTTAAACAACATTCCTCTGATTGGAACTGCTATAATCAAGAAACCATTGGGTCTGCACCAAAACCTTCACTCGATACAGGTCTAATGAATCTGTCCCCAATACAGACTGTTAGAACAGTCTTTCCATCTGCTGTGGGTTTGCTTCCAAACTATCAGGGAAAAAAATCTGGGCTGAATATTGATAATGAACTAGGTCCAAAACACTCCACCCTGTAGGATCTATCTTTCCTTCTTGTTCCTTTTCAGAGGAATTGCTATTCACTAGGTTACAGTACATCAAAACAAAACCAAAGATCCACCTTGAGACCTATTAAATTATGAATGTAAATCAAGACTCGCTGCCTAAATAAAACACCAAGAATAAATACAGTCAAACTGTTTTCCCTAAACATTAGTACGGCTGGTTTCCAGCATGCAGTGCCTTTTGGATGCTGTTTATGCTGGGTTCACACTGTGTGATTTTCATCGTCGTTGGATCGCTGCTCTTCTCACACTCCGTGACTGTCTGGGGTACTATTTAGTTGGAGTTGTGCACAATACATAATGGATCAGCGACAGGGGGTCACGCATTACATAACTTCTCAAAAAGAAGAATTGCCTACAACTCTGCCTTGTCTACAAACTATGTTTTACAACCAAGCACGTGGGAATTGATATAAGAAATAGCAATGTTACAGGTGTTGTTATACAAGATCACTCAGTTCTCTCAGATCACATCTTTAATAACACACACATTTAATGCAATTTTTTTGATAATATTTTGATACTCTCCAAAATGGAGCTATAGATGCAGAGGAGATGAATTGATGAGCAAAGTCGTTATTTTATTTTTTAACATTATGGTTGAACCACTGATGTCACATTGATTATTTTAACAATCTCCTTGCTACCTTTCTGAGCCTTGATTGTGCTAGGACTCTTGCTGTCTATGGGAGGGTCAGAGAGCTCTCGGAATGCATCAAAAATATCTTAATTTGTGTTCCAAAGATATTATGGGTTTGGAATGACATGAGGGAGAGTAATTAATGTGGACTTGATCCAAAAAATTGTGTTTATTGATGAAAAAAAAAAAATGTTCAAAACTTCTGATGTTCATTCATGTTTGTTCCGCGCTTTAAGGGAATCTGAAAACAGTTCACATGCTGCTTGAACTGAGGCACAACAGTGATCTGTCACAACACACGAAAGAGCTACAAAACAGTATTTTCTGGATTTCTTAAAAACATGACAAAATGTGGAAGATGAGACTTTACTGCTGAGAATGTAATGTGTGGTGTGAGAGTGCCTTGGCTTGACGAACATAGTAACAGTAACTAAGTTGTGGGGGAAAGGTAAATGAATTAACTCAATTAATTAATTTATTTGGTTGTCCAGCTTCAGTGACTTGTGCATGGCATGTCTAAGCTAATCAACAAGTGTACAAGTGTACAAGTTACAGTAAAACCAGCATGGGATCAGCATTATTCTTTCTCAGTAGGAAGTGCAGAACAATCCTAAGTTTACGTGCCACAGAAAGGGCAGGTCAGGACGATCTTGCCTACTGGATCAACATCTATTGGTCCAGACACAACATTCCTGTAACACAATCCTTAACCCAGTCATAGACTTACAGTTACCCTGGAATCAGAGGAACTAAATTGCGCAGTTTCATTTACCATTGTTTGGCAAACTTTCATGGCCAAAATTTCCCCGGGCAGATTTCGCAAAAGGTCCAAGTTGGATTCATTACATTTACCAGGAGAAAGCTGCTTAGTTTGAAAGTGACTTTTGTGTGAGCTGTGCTTCATATTTCTATACAATATTGACAACATGCCTTTCTTGCCCATGACCATAACCCTAGCTCTTTTAAAATCCTTAGAATTTCAACAATATTTTCATAGCTGGGTCTTGCTCTTTTCAGATGAAGGCTTTTGGGCATTTCAAAACAGAAACTCTTTATCAAGGCACATCTCCAAAGAGTAGGAATAAACATACTTGGTTTTAAAAATATTCCAAGAAAGTTGATGCAGGAATATGTAATTCTTGCCAGTGTCAAAATGGTAAGGTAGATAGCTGAGACAAGAAATGCAAAGAAGCTCAACTACTGATGCCTGAGCCATATTGTGACCCCTTCATCCTTTTGTTTAGAGATATGTTGTCCAATCAGTGCAGAAGAAACCCTAACTCTACACATTTTGGATGCCTGCCTTACCTAACACACCTGACTCAACTTTTGTTCATGAACGAAATTTGATGTGCCAAATAAGAGACACTTGAGAGACACTTTGACGCACCACATTAAAAACTGGCCGACCAATGAGATTGCCATTTTTGTTCACGTGCCAGGGGCTGCTGAAGCTACAGAGGCAGTGTGTAAACGTGATCTACATAATGTGATGTTGTATTTATTTTTCATCTCTCATAAAAATGTTTGGATCAGGTTTGATTTTCTGCATTTTTCGCATCTGTAGCAAGCATTTTTAGAGGTGTTTTGACAATTCAGAGTCTCCATACAAGTGAAAGCCAAAATCCAGAATGGCAATTGTCAAGTTCAGGATCCTTGCACAATGAGTTCAAAGAAATTGGTGGTCTTCAATTTTAATAAGTGTTTCTAGTATCACTAACAATGTTAATTTGTTGCCCGTGATAATGCCGCTGCTCCTTAATAAAGAGATAGAACTCTCCTTCCTCTCAATATTTCATGATATTCACATTTCAAGTGAGAAAAACAAAATCATCCTCACTGCTTGAAGACTCCATTTAGTACTGTTTTGCAAAATATTTCGCAACTGATTAATTAATACGCATTGGACTTAGTCTGCAAGGTTACCAATTGTTACCAATTTTTAGGCTGACAAATATGAAAAAAACGCATGCAGAAAATTTCGAACTCAGTGTGCAATGGCCTTAACCCTGCCATACTGAACCCACAGGCTTCGGGATCATCCCCAACACAAATCAAGTTATTATAAAGTGAACCTTAATCAGGTTGGTGCACAGGTTTATGTGTTCCTGTAGAACATAAACACATGCTCAGTAACTCAATCCCTGTTTTTAAAGCTGTGGCGATGTGTGGGCCTGGTTGGAAAGGACATAATCTACGTAATAGCTCTGTGATCTAATGCTGAATTACGGTTAATTCTCAAAAACGAGCAACATCCCTCTGACCTCCGAACTTTGATCTCTACTCTTACTGCCCCTCGACCTGCATATGGCAGTGATCAGAGTCAATAAGAGTATTGGAACTGGGAATGAGGGGAAATGGGAGTAATGGGAAACAGATTCACACGCGCGCACACATGCTACAAGACTTTATCTTATTTGGCCTGCGAAATTCCCATTTTATGGATGCTGTGAGGTTGGTGTTGTACTCTATGATTAAGGTTTTTCTGCTGTGTTGTCTATCATTTGTGACTTCCCTGGGATCACATCTCCCTACATTTCTCCGTAACCACACCGCCTCCCTTATTTCTGTTTTTTTTTTCTTGACTCTTTCCTTCTCAGGACACTCAAGGCACTGTTCACTCACAATTTAATGCATTTTGCAGACAAAAACGGTCTAAAATCAGGAGTTTTGATCTGGCTGCTTGGTTTTAGTGCACTTTTTTAATCCACGATTTTGTAGTCTATAGCACTTAAGAAGCAAACAAACTGTGGTTGGTCGCTTTAATGTCAGTTCAAAGGTCTCTTCCTGTTGAATTGGGCGGTTCTTAGCCAGAATAATGGGGCCATGGCAACACCAGATGCTACCTAACTACCATGGGTCAAGCGTAAACAACCTCCCCCATACTATATATACACAGTGGATACAAGTGAATATCAGAAACGCATTCATTAACACATACACACACAGCAAACAGTGATTCAGCTTTAAGCACATGTAATAAAGCCCAATGTTTAAGGAACAAGCATATAATCTTGTGAAAGAACACCATGCCTTGGTCTTTAATGAGTTTTAGGGCTCGTTTTAATGAAAGGTCATGAGCTCCTCTCGGTTCCCACATACCCCGCTCTTGCCTGGCACGCTAGTTAGAGAAACGCAATTACCGCAGTAAAGTTCCTTTGTGACAGCTTTACCACATCAGCTTCTGATCACAGCCAACTGTCAATCTGTCCTGCACCACAAATAAATCACTTATTATAGCTGAAGGGCATCTTTAGATGAGGTTGGGCACGTTTGTGATCACGACATTCACTGTTATTCATGGTTGCTAATGCAGTCATCCCCTAGTACGAGTCTGATATTTGAACAAAAAATGATTTGACATATCTCACACTATGTACTGTATGTACTATGCTATGTACATGAATTATATCGTAAATTAAAAATGTGTAAACTACTTGCAGGGAGAAAAAAGATAGGTAAAAAGATAAAGATTAAAAAGACTTTTAACTTTATTAAAGATATTATATAGGCCTATAATGATAAGAATGAACTAGACACTTAACTGCATATTGACAGCAATTAAATTAAAATGTATTATAGATAAAATATGTATTAAATCATATCTGCTGTACTTTAGATTGCATTTTGACCCACTTAAATAAGACTTGAGTATGTAAGCTCATAATTACTTTTGTCTTGAAAATATGGGTAATGTGTTGAATAGCTACCAACAAGCATTAATCAAATATATATTTTAATGTAAATTTAGTTAAAAGCTTTTAAATTTTTGTTAAAAAGGTGTCAACTATCAATCAGACGATGAGAGGCATGTAGTCAATTTTTGTGCAACAGACTTTTTAGTGAATTTGTAATCATATTAATATTTTAGAGGCTGTGTGTAGGCTATTAAAATATGACACCGTTTCCATTTAATGTTGAAGTACATACAAAATATATATTTTAATGTAATTTTATTTGAAAGCTTTTAAGCAATATATTTGCATTTGTTTGTATTTTCACATTTCTATTCATGAAGTTGCAATTTTGTAAATTTAAAGTCAGATTAGTCAGATTAATCGTGATTAAGTTTTACATAATATATGTGTGTGCACTGTGTATATTTATTATGTTTAAAAATACACACGTGTGTGTGTGTGTGT
>JAUMHE010000079.1:9873009-9883396 GCA_032359235.1 Enteromius mattozi
TTTATAAAGTTAAAATATTTATTTATATATATATATATATATATATATATAATTTATATAAATACATGGAAATATTTTCAAAATATATACTGTGTGTGTTTTTATAATAAATGCACAGTATACACATATATTATAAAAACAAAATGTACTTTAAAAGTGACACATCAAAACAAGTGTACTTTATTAAAGTACAACAAAATATTCTTAAAATAATGATTTGATGGAAGTGTTCTTAAGTGTGTTAAGAAATACAGTCATGGAGATGAGCTCTCTTTAAATTCACTTAAGTGTCCTTTTATTTCATTAATATGACGTAGATTTAAAAAAAAAAACTTTTTTTTCACACTGGATACAATTAAGCACACTTCCTTTTCACAAGAGTATGCTATTACTTTAGCAATGTTAGCAATTCATTGCCATGTCTATCTCACGCATGTGTGCGACAGTAAGTAAAGGAACGAGTGTGTACGTGTGTGAAAGAGCAAAGGAGAACAACCGAAAGCAACTGAGAGCCGTACAGCACTGGGATTTTCTTAATTCAACACAGATGTTAGCCGTGTTTGTAATACTGAGGGTGAGTGGGGATTGTTACTGTATGTTAAAAGAGAACGATAAGATGGATATGGCTGGATCTGATCATCTGCCCACTCAAATAAATTGTGTGTACATGCATTTAACATACACAATTATCTCAGTGGAGTTTCCATACTTAAAAAAAACCCATCTCTTTCGGGGTTCCCAAAGGCAAACAGAAACCCTTTATTCCCTATTTCAAATAAAACATCCGTTTCTCACACAGAAACAGGCGTATTCCTGCCGGCGGAGGTGGCATGAGAGACAGCGGTTAAACTCTCACCACACACACAAGCCTCTGCGTCCAACCAGCAACCATCCTCATCATGACATCAGCCACAGTCATTATGACATCATCACCAGGGGGTCTCAGTGCCGCCAACCAAACCCCAGTCGCCACAGGCCGGCAACACCAGGTTAGACCACACTTATACAACTTGTGGAAACTGTGGAGTTTTATGAGTACAGTATATGTTGTTCAAAATATCATTTTCCCTCCTCAAGAAACCTCAGGGCTGTTAAAATGCTGGTTTAACTCCTGACTGTACCCCCCTTAAGGCAGCAGTTTTCCAATATGTCCAGTGGGAACGAAATGTGGAAATACTTAAAGACAAATAAAGTCATTACTGTTAAGATCATACCCATCTTGAGAGGTCTTGGTCTGGGCCTCAAGGGGTCTGGTCTTGGTTCTGGTTGTGACTCTATCTCTACTCAGGGAAAATTAGTAGTTTAGATTCCCAGGTTATATTACATGATGTGCTTAAATTGCACATGATGACATACACTATAACTCTTTATATAGATCCTTCTTGTGGCTAAAAAAATGGTTTTGCATGTGCTGTAGTATTTACATTTATTTATTTTAACCCTGTAAAGCCTGATATATGAAACAATAGTCAATGGAATAGTACAGTTTACACACAAAAACGTTAGATTTTTTGAGTATCATATTTATACATCAAGCTTTTGTCTTATAGCATTATATGAAGTCCATACTCAATTTTAGCACCTCAGTTTTATCCCCAAACTAAGCAAATATATGGGTTTTTTTTTTCTTGTGAAGATGCTGACATATATGGTTAAAAGTAAGATTAAATTCTTGTTAGCATGTTATGTAAATTAGTGAAATCTTAATAGTATAGCAGATTATTCACATACAGTTCATATAAATATCAACTGTCACTCTATGTCTTTCATATTAGTGCACGGATATTTCCTAACTTAAATCATGTTACTATTTTAGAGGCTTTACAATTGTGTGCAGCCAACTAAAATGTGACACAGTTTGTATTTAATGTTGAAGTACACACAAAATGTCAAACTTTTGGCCTCCCCAAACTGTGTTCCTCTAGCGCTATCTAGTGGTGAAAAGCCGCAAAGCAGACGTAAATAAAATCTTCCTCACTCCTCGCGCATGCGCAGTGACCCGCCCCACAGAGCGACGTCAACATGGCAGCCTCCAGTGCTCGCTGTGCTGCACGCTGGCTGTCAAGCGGTTTACCTGGACTTCGCAGCACCTGCGCGCTTATAAAGACCTCTAGACGCGGAGAAACCGCGGCTCTTAGGATATGCTGGATTCGCAGTTGTGTGAAGAAGGGTCATTTAAGCAGCTGGAGGCACGGAGGAGCTGTGACATTGAGCAGGGTGCCAGGTGAGCTGGTTATGTGATCAAAGTAGTTACTATGAACTCTGTTAATAGAACAAGCTTATTGTTTTGCATTGGAACATCAGGTCTAACATGGCACACTGCTGTGGACCTATTTGGCCATATGTCAGTGGTATCAGAAAGGTTGAAAGAGATGATGCAACTAACTTATATTATTGCCAATAACTTAGTAGTAAAGTATCCTTATATACTATGATTAAAACATTGGTATTGTCGCTAAAGTAAATGTGAGTAACTCATTTACAGGAAGGCTAAACGTGTGATATTAGCTGAATAATAGGTTTATGTTGAGTAACTTACCTTTCAGGTACAATATGTCTGTTTTTGCGCCGCCAAAGAAAACATATTTCTAAACAAACTCATTGCAGGATCAGTTAGAGTCATTAGATGAATCAGTGTTTGACTGAGTAAATGATTCGATGATTCAATCATAAAGACTCGTTCCATTCCTGAATGAATTCTGAACCACACACTGTTCAAAGTGTTCTTCTGATGTTGTTTAGATTATAAAAAGGTAATTTCTGAACATTATCTGAACGCTTTTACATCCATTTTTTTTATGTTAAAAAGTTATACGGGTTATATGAATATTCTGTTTGCAAACTTTATAGCAATGCACTTTTATAATGCTTACTGTAATAATTAGTGATTCAAAAAAAATAAAAAAAAGTTGAAAGTCCAACTAAAATGTTTATGAAAATGGATCACTAATGCACCTGTCCACCTGTCACCACCTACTGGCATAATGATGTGAACTGCAGAAAGAATCGCTAAAACAAAACAAAAACCTCTATCTACTATTGTGCAACAACTAATACAGTTATTTTAAGAAATAGATTTTGATTATGTGTATTTTTCAGTGTTGAGAAGCCACAGTGCTTTCGGCTCTCGTTTCTTCCACACTACTTCTGGGTGCCATCAGCAGGACTTCTATGATGTTTTGGGGGTTCCTCGGACTGCCTCTCAGAAAGACATTAAGAAAGCCTACTACCAGGTTTGACAACCCTTGTGACATAAGTTTCATATTTTTAAAGATGGTTCACTGGGAGTGTAACACTGGGAGTATTTTCACTCAGTTGGCCAAGAAATACCATCCAGACACCAACCCAGATGACCCTGACGCAAAGGAGAAGTTTGCCAAGCTGGCAGAAGCCTATGAGGTTAGGAACATTAACATTAATCTTATCTCTAAATGTCTTGAATTTCATTTCTTCCTTTTTTATATTGAGCTTAATTTCAGTACCATTATTTTATTTAATTTTTTTCCTATTGTGACAAAATTTTATGACAAATATTAAGCACATTCCTTTGGAATAGCATTATTATAACATAAAAGCATTGAAAATAAAATGTAAAAATATTAAATTGTAAAATATATTTAAATTTTGGTTGTATGTGGTTTTATTTAAAATGTAATGCAATAATTATATCTATCTATATATTGAATATATTAAAAAAAAAAAAAAAGTAAAAGAATAATATGTTTAAAAAAATATATCATTTATTTGTTTAAAATACAGTAAAAACCGTAATATTGTAAAATATTATTAATTATTTTTTATTTAAAATATTTTAAAATGTACAGTATTTCTGTGGTGAAAAGCTGAATTTTCAGCATCATTACTCCAGTCTTCAGTCAGTGTCCCATGACATTTCAAAAATCATTCTAATATGCTGATTTGCTGCATTTATGTTGTTATTGTTATTATTATTAAAAACATTTTTGGGGGAAACAGCGTTAATTTACAACAAAGCTGTAGCATTATACGTCTTTAAAGATACTTTGAATTAAATTAAAATGTTTACATAATATGTGTGTGCTGTATTTATTATGTATATAAAGACACACAAATACAGAATATATTTTGAAAATATTTACATGTATTTACTTGTATATATTTATATTCATAGCAATTATATCGCAAATATATTTAATACATACATGTAAAATTTACATACGTGCGTGTATGTGTTTTTTATATATACATAATAAATATACACATTGTATTATTTAAATAAAAGCTTTTATTTTGCGATTAATCGTTTGACAGCACTGCTTTTAGTCAATTTAAAGTATCCTTGCTAAAAAAAAATATGTACCCAAACTTTTTAATGGTAGTGTATAAATATTTTTAAATACTATAAAATATATTTTTTTAATTTTACTATATTATTGTATATTATATTTTATTTATATTATATTAATTTATATTTATTTTAAAATAACTTTTTTTTTAGTGAAATATGTGTATTATTAAGGTGTGTTTATATCGTTGTGTATAAACAGACCCTCAGTGACGAGCTGAAGAGGAAGCAGTATGACACCTACGGTTCTGCTGGTCCGGGTGCGAGTGGGTCGGAGCAACAGCAGCAGTACTGGAGAGGCGGGGCCACCGTGGACCCAGAAGAGCTGTTCAGGAAGATCTTTGGAGAGTTTGCTGGGGGGCGTGGCTTCGGCGACCTCAATTCCATGTTTGAACAGACACCCGAAGTGAGACACACACCGACAACAGGGCTCTAGAGTGCAAGCTACTTTCTCAATAGTGCTTCTAAACAAAATCTGAGGTCGCACCGGTGCGTTTGTGACACCGTTTTATTGTCATTTTCATCGGTCGCTTTGTCGCGTCTTAGACTTTAGCTGTTGCAGCGCGGCGCGACAGCTGTCTCATTCAGTGTAGACATGGTGTTAGTTAATCATTTAAAACATGTCAGTATTGCCTAAATGAAAATGTGGGTCCACCTAAGTTTTGTGCTGGTGCACCTAAGAAAATAGGTAAGGCGCACCAGTGCACCCAGTGGAAAAAGTTAGTCTAGAGCCCTGGGCAACTATCTCACATTTGTGTGTGTTCTTCATTAAAGTCCAACAATCCAAACCCTCTCTCTCTCTCTCTGTAGTTTGTGATGGAGCTGACGTTCATGCAGGCTGCTAAAGGCGTGAATAAAGAGATAACGGTCAACATAGATGACGCCTGTCCACGCTGTGACGGAAAAGGTCACGAGCCAGGAACTAAAGTGTTACATTGTCACTACTGTAATGGAACTGGCATGGTGAGCACACCATAGCAATGGTATTCGCAATTCCGTTTTTTGACTTCACACATTTTGCTAATTTTACTCTTTTATGCAGGAGTCCATAAACACCGGCCCGTTTATGATGCGCTCCGCGTGTAGGCGGTGCAGTGGGCGGGGCTCTATCATCATCACTCCTTGCATCATGTGCAGAGCAACTGGGCAAACCAAACAGAAACAGAGCGTCATGGTACCTGTTCCCGCAGGTGTGTGACTGCATTCATGGTAAGCTGAGGTGAATGTATGAGGTACTGAGTGTCTGCTGTCACTCTGTTACAGGAATAGAAGACGGACAGACAGTTAAGGTGCCAGTTGGGAAGAAATACATTTACATCACATTCAGAGTGAGTGCTGCTTTGCCCTGATCCCCCTTCAGAAAATCCCTAAAATATATCACACATGAACTATGAACATTTGTGGATTTAAAACATTATTTTCTTCCCTTGGAAAGTGTGCTTGTAATAGCTTTCATTATTTAATATTAAAAAGTTATTTTTTTAATAACTTCGTTGATATTTTTTTAAGTACACATTTTTGGGGCCATAAAATGGTCATTTATCACAAATATTGACATATTTAGTCTTATGGATTTTTTTCATCTTTTCTATCCCTTTTAGTAGTGTTGTTTTAATCAATGTTATCATAATTAAGTCCTATTTATTATATTAATGTATAATTTTACACTGATTTATTTTAGTGTATATATTTATTTTTCATTATTTATTAATGTTTATTAAATTTGAAAAAGTGTACACTGCTTTTTATCTTTTATTTTACACTATTATTTTAATGTAGTATTTTTCACATTTTACAATATTTGTTTATTCTGTCTACTGTTATTTATCACTTTAAACATGTATGTAATATTTTACTTATAAAATATTAAGTAATTATAATTTTTTTAATTGCTAATTATTTTCTCATTTTACACTGATTTTTATCATATTTGATTTTTTTAAACTGGTTTTAATTAACAATATTGTGTTTTTTTTATTGTCATTTTCTTTATATTACTTTTCTTCTCTCTAATTGTTTTACTTTTAGTGTAGCTTTTAAGAACACTGCCTTTATTGTTATTTGATTATGAGTTTTAATATTTTGATTTGATTTGAATTAACATACTCATTTTAATACTAAGAGTTAATTTTTTCCGCATTTATTTAGTGTTTTCTTTAAAAATGATTCCTATTAAATTGCTCATTGTCTATATTTTATTCCAACGTGTGTGCGTGTATTACTTCCCATGTTGCAGGTCCAGAGGAGTCCAGTGTTTCGTCGTGATGGCGCTGATATCCACTCTGATGTGTTGATTTCAGTAGCACAGGCGATACTAGGAGGAACAGCCAGAGCACAGGGCCTGTACAGCACCATCGACATTGCGGTTAGAAAATAAAAGGACTTCTATTGTCAATTTAAATGTGCCTTGGCATTGTATAATATGACTAAAAGGAAATGTGTTTTTTGCAGATTCCTCCAGGCATTCAGACAGACCACAAGATCAAACTGGCAGGGAAAGGCATCCCACGTGTGAATAGCTTCGGTTATGGAGATCATTATGTATATATCAAAATCAAAATTCCTAAGTAAGAGTCATTCACACACTCACAGTCATGCTCATCCAGTTTGTGTTTGTCTAACTCATGTATCATCTACAGGAAACTGACAAATAGGCAGAGAATGCTGCTCTTAAGCTATGCAGAGGATGAGATGGATGTGGAAGGAACTGTTGCTGGAGTAACCAGACCAGACAAAGGTTAATCTACACACAAAGTTAGTTATCACTTACCTCAGACTTCATTTCTTTCAGCTGTTTTGCTAAATGTGTTTTCATTCAGGTAGTTCCCAGGCCGGGCAGACCTCAGATTCAGAGCAGAGCAGAGAGGAAGAGCCAGAGAAAGAGGAAGGGGGATTTTTCTCCAAACTGAAGAAGATGTTCACCTGAAGATCACAGAAGGCAGCAGTCTTGAGATGTTTTAGTGTAGACTTGGTGTGTATGAACAGGAATTTTAAGATCTGGTTTTGTATGTTCAATATTTAAAGTCCAGAAATTAAACAATTGTCTTACTGCAAGTTTTGAGAATAGTTGAACATTGTAATTTTACCTCAGTGTTTTTTTAGACTATCACAAGCTGCTTTTGATGCATGAGTCAAATTAAGAATATTTCGGTTTGAACATTTAATTTATAGATGAGTTGTTTTTATCTTGTATTTCTATGCTTCTTTAAGGCCAAAGACAAGAAGTACTGTATCAAAGGAGTACGAGAAAGAAGCACACTGACCCCATCACTTCACCATCTACAGTCTGCTTCTACAGATTAACTGCTGAGGCATATAGGCATTAAACTAATTATGATCCTTTAAAATCATGGATTAAAAGCAAAGCTTTCAGAAGCTCCACCAATTCTCAGTCTGAGGATGACATGTCTAACCTGTGCTGTTCGGTAGATTATAATGTTTCAATGATGAAAGTCTGAATAAATTGTCAAAAGAAATCAGTTTTGTTATTCTCTATAATTCTTGTAATTTTATTACACTTCTGTTTGTTATTATTAACATGAAAGGCTATGTTTTACTGTTAACATAGTCAAGGCTAATAAGCATTGCTAGGGACCCTTCATGTGTAGTCCTTGAATGCATTTGTTTTACTGTATTTTTAAATGTATCATCTATCTGATAAAATTATTTATTGAAGCTGAATATTTTACTTTAATAAAGTTTACTGAAAAATTAAACCCATAACATACTAATAAGATGTGAAAGACCATGGTTTATCGCTAGAATAGTCAAGGTGAAAGAGCATACCTGTAATAAAATGTTTAAAAACCTCTGCCTCATAAATAAGTTGCTCTGTTTCAATCTGTTCTTAGACGAAATGCTACAGCTGTCTGCTATGCCATTTTTCCCTAACATTAACGTTGAAAAGCTATCTGCTACGTAAAATAAATAAACAAAATTGAAATAAACGCGCGCAAACATACAGTGTGTTGCACAAACTCTCTGACAGAATGAATATCGGACGACTTTTAATAAAAACGTGCAGATATTATATGCTGCACTATTATAGTTTTATAAATTAACAACACATAGATTTTCTTCAAAAAAGACTACATAAAAATAAGTACATAAACATAAAATACTTCCTAGTTTCGACGACGAAACAGGCACTCTATTGTCACCGTCCTTTCACTCCACTAGGTGGAGGCCTTTCTTTGATAATTAAAAAGTGCACTTCTGTGAGGAGAGAGAACGGTACAGTCTGAGTATAACTGACATTTAATCACTGACACTTGACTTTATCTAACATAACTACACTTATACTAGTAATTTCTTGGGTTAAGATCTCAATCTGTCCCAGTTAAAACCCACCGCCTCCTGTGTTTTCACAGATGTTGATGCCCACCATGTTTTTTCCTCATGTCCTTAGCAGCTTTTACTTCAGCACGACTTAAGTTTGCATATTACTTAATATCCAAAGAGTGTCCACAGCCAGGATGAACAAAACTATTAAGCAATACAAAGTCACCTTCCAAGTGACTTTGATCCAGAGCGGCGTCAAACCCATGATTTGTTGTTTTGACTGGGAGACAGTCTCTGGACTTTGAGGATGAGGAGTAAGTGGAATCTGGATTACATAAATCCATGTCAATCTGGTCTCCAAAACAGCAGCACCATCACAGCAACGTCAACGTACAGAGACTCCTAAGAACAGACACTGGCTCCACATACTCAACTGACACTCCAATACACAGTAACTTTGCCCAGAGGAAGCCCAGAAAGAGACTGTGAATGGAGGAATGTCAATCCGGGGCTGTGTTTGTTCTTCACTGCTCCTTGGATACTCGAAGTCTATCACTCGTCACAGGGTCTCCACAAAGTCAAAGAGAAGCTAACTACAAAAGTAAATAATGTATGGCACACACAAACTGACCTGCCTTGAAGCAAAAACCCTTCAGCTCCTAAGTCAATAGGCAACCCTACTGAATGAATGGGTAATGTATAAACCTGTAGGTTGTAGTATGTAGGTCATATACTACACATAGACATTCTAGTGCAGTTAAATTGGTCCGAAGACACTTACACACTGCTGCTTGTATATATATGTGCCTGGGGCAGGAATTGTAAGATTACATAGACAGGTCAAACAAGGGTGAACTACAAGTCCATGTACAGAAAACGATGATAGAACATATGCAATTTCATTGGTAACACAGTAGTTATGAACCTGTAAGAACGCATATGCTGTATAAAACATTATATTGCATTCATGATCTCTTAAAATCAGTTCATTGTGTCAATTTTTATGACTCTAAAAACATCTATAATACAATACACCATTAATACCATTAGAGTAAGAAAGAAATATAAATATATATATAAAAAAATATTAATTTCAATGAAACTGCTTCTTTTTGTAATAAATAAGTAAAAAAAAATATAAAAGATAAAAGATTTTGCAAAACTAGATGAGTTTTGTAATATCATACAATGATATTATGTTACATTATGTTTTAGATCGCTGGTGTCGAGGAGTAAACAAAACTGTCTTTTAATAATAAAAAACTCAGGAGCATAACAAACATGAGGAGTACCTTTACACACAATTTCACAAATTCAAACATAAGGTATAACATTTAACGACTGACACTCAAACTCAGAAAACACAGACATTAAATACCAAACATAACGAGGGGAGAACTTAAAACAACTGGGGAAGACAGCTGGGAGTAAATTAACCAATAATCACTAAAACGCAGGAAATACCAAATAAGGACATACACATGGAAATGAAAACGAAAACAAAACCTAAAGACAATGAAAAATGAAACTAAACAGACAGATAACGTAACATTACGCCCCCCTCCTGACTAAACAAAAAATAAATAAATAAATAATAAAAAAAAATATATATATATATATATAACAATAGGGGCGGGAGGGTGGGCGACCAGGAGGCCGGAAGGGGCAGAGTCACACGTTGCCTCCAGGGCGGATCATAAGTCTTACAAGGCCATGGCGGATCTGGAGTCTCGGGAGGCCAATCCCAAGCCCCTATCCCCCCCACCCGTCCGACGACCAGGG
>JAUMHE010000079.1:9888712-9927553 GCA_032359235.1 Enteromius mattozi
GGGGGGGTTCAAATATGTAAATACTACTACTGTTGCTACTATTATTAATACTAATAAATTGACAATAAAACATAACAAAAAATATTATGCATTAATATTATTACTACCTATAACATTTAATTTACATTTTAAACTTTACAACTAAAACAATTATTTGTTGTTGTTGTTTTTGCTTAATATGTAGCTTTATATGTACCAATTATGATCCCGCTTTGGAAACAGAATGCATTCAGAAACACTGCATTAGTGTAACATTCTCCCTCCATCTGGTCCTTGAGCTCTTACAGTAGGTCAATCTGAGCCACTGATGACAGCGAGACGGTTAGGCTAAGTGCTGTTATCTAATGATACATTAGTTTGGGAAAAGCTATTTTCAACACCCGGACCAACAAAGCATGCATGACCCACCCTGTTTAGATCACTGGTTAAGCCTCCTCGTCCTGGAGGCATCTTCACATTTATCAGCCATATTCCTAGCACATTCTCCATAGTCCCGGGTTAAGCCAGGGGCCTGTGAGATTGAGCCTCCAGCACCTCTTCTAAGTCCTCCCCAATGTTTTTAGTGCCTCAGATGTTGAGGTCAGTGACTTCCTTACACTAAAGCCTCCAGCTATAGGTCAGCATGTCTCACTGTGCTGATACAGATGTGTTTTAACTTGGTAACCTTTATCCAGGACCACCAGATCACTCGCTTCACTTGTAGCCCAAGGAAAGAAATCAGTCCCTGAGCACAAAGGCCAAGTCCAATCCCACCGTCACCATCTCAAAACATTCCACTGTTGCACAATCCTTGTAGCCTAAAGAAATGTTGGCTATGTGCCCTTCCAAAAAAAGGATTTAGACACCTAAGGCATATCTTAAGCTTGTTCATCCTCGTGAAGCTCCTCTTTGCCCAAAGGCAATGAATTAGAAATTTGTCTCCTAATACCTCAAAGGCTCCTGAAGGATGAACCAATCAAACCACAGCAGACGTCACAAAGGGTATTGAGTGTAGCTCCTTCCATTTACAGAGCTCACACTTAATTTTTTCTTATTTTTCTTGGTCTTTGTCATTGTTTTCTGCAGTTATTTCGGATGAAAACACCATATGTATTGGTATTAATTTCGGCAACTAGTGTGGAAGACTCTAGGGGCCTCATTTATAAAATGTTGTGCAGAAACCATCCTAAACTTGATCTTACAATCATTTTTCTCCGATATGCGTACGTGCGATTAATAGAACGAACGTACACATGGAAAACGTGCGTACACGTCTCTTTCAGATGTGAAATCTATGAATTGCAAATGATCTTGAACTTGCGTGCAAATAAATGATTTAAGCTCTCTGCCTTGTAAACGACTCCTAATTAATGTCATTAACATATAAAACATCCCTAATCATCATAATTTAGAACAGCGTGCTACAAGCACATCTTACATGTTCAAAAAACCTGCAATGCCTCGCCAATATAAAGTGCATACGTCTGCTCAGACCCTGACGTGACGCTAAGAACTTTTCCACATCAAAGACTGTTTTTATAAATATGAGCGTCTGATTTAAGCGTACACACACTCTTAGATCAAATCTTTGTGTACGCACGCTTTATAAATGAGGTCCCAGAAGTTTTTAACTATGGCCTTTTGCAGGCCTAAAAATGTAACTTTTGCAAATGGCTTTAAAAGTGCGCGTTTTTGAAAATAATATTGCTATCAGAGAAAAAAAATAGGAGTTTGTGAAAACTGTGATGTCACGCGAATGCATATTACGTATTCAGACGATAAAAATGTGTGACGCGCATAGTTTACAAAGTTAAATCGCCAACTACTGGGCTGCATGAATATTACAGCATTTTTTTGTGGCTCCGTGTGAACAAGGATCATTTTGACAATGTTGTCATCAGTATGTGAAACTTAAAAAAAAACGCAAAAAAAAAAAAGTTAAAATTTTTAGTATTACATTGTTGTCATGTATACGCACCCTTAGTTAAAAATTATATTTATGTAATACCACTGTTAAACATAATCCATAGTAAACTAGATGGTAATGTTGTCAAGCTTACTTTCGCCTTTAACATTTGTTTTTAATTAATATTATATTTTATTATATTTTATTAGTATTCATCATCCTTTCCAAAAATGCTTGCAAAAACCAAATTTGAATTGTTCGTTATGATGGACGAAGGTTTCAGAGACAGTGTAAACATGTTTTACACAAGATTTTTTTAACATGCGCAAATTTCAGACGAAAACTTCAAAACTTGCTATTTTTGATATTTTTGTGAACTGTACTTCCAAACTAATGAATACATTCGAATAATCTGTAATGACATCATCACAATATTTGCATAGGCGGCACATAAGCCACAGCTTAATTGGCAAAAACGTGTACTGCCGTCTGCACTGGTATTTTCTTCAGGAAATGTGAAAAAATCAGTTCTAAAAAGCTGATTTTTCCTTGAAAAGTCCCATCATCAGCTAATACTTTTGTCTTGTACAAGAACAGATGCATTAAATCAAAGGAAAAAGAGACAGAATATGAATGAAGGCCAGCAAGGTGGCGGGTGAAGAGGGTGCAGATGGAGGGAGAAGAAGAAGAAGACAGCTGCAGTGAGAGGAAGATGAGAGGACGAAGAGGTGGGATGTTGACAGGGTAGCTTTGGCTCGCAGGCACACATCTGGCAAGAGATTACAGCTGGCACGGCATCATGCTTGAGCGCTACTGTTTTACAAACTTCGTCACTGCTCCTAGAAGTCATTCATTTTCCTTTGCGTTTTTATTGACGATTTTAGACAACAGAAATGTTTTGTAATTGCAACTTTATGCATATTAGCAGCAACTACCAATAAGAGCTCACAACGTTGCAAAACCCGAAGAACTTAATAAATTCACCTGTCTCTTCCTTTCCCATCTCTTATCCTTATCCTCTGTTTTTTCCCTCCATATCATTTTCCTAACCTCTTCCCTCACCCTCTTTGATGTGAAATGCATCTCAAATCTGAGGACATCATGATCGCATTAAAACAGTTACCCGCTTGCCAGTGAGGCATTCGCTCTTTGATGAAAGGGGAAAAAATGAGAAGAAAAAAGTGACAGAGGTGGGCTTGTCAAACTCAAAATCCCTGTTCGGATCCTGCCCCAGCACGCACGGACAAGCAGGGCTTTCTCCAAGCAGCTTTGAACTAGAGACAGCACAGCTATAAATCATGTTATGTTTTTATACATATATAATATAGTGTATAATGTCCGTCTTATCTGGGTATAAGGGTTAGATACGCTTGCATTGCCCACTATTCTGTCGACGACCTTACTTGGTTGAGTCTCTCTCTTCTGCTGTCTCTTTCTCTGACCCGCAGGCTTTCCCTCTCTTTATTGCTCCTCTGATGTTTTTGCCCTAATCTTGGCTGTTCTGCAAGTTGAAAGACACTTTTCTCTGTTTCCACGCCGTTTGATCTTGCACGTTAAGCTCGAGGAGCGTACTCTGAGCCGAGAGACCCCGAGGTGAGGGGTTGCATAGAACAAAAGCCAGAATATTAGCTTTGCTCACATGAAAACTTTTTAAAAGGGTTAGTTCACCCAAAAATGAAAAGTCATTAATTACTCACCCTTGTGTCATTCCAAACCCATAAGACCTTCGTCTTCTGTCATTTTAGAGAATACTTACGGCAGTATAACTTACGGCAGTATAAGTCACACAATACTGCACATTGATGATTACAGTAGGTTTGTGGAAAATGCAATGACTTGACCCTTGGTTTTACCTAAAGATAAGGCTGTGTCGGAGAAAATCAGAGATTTGAGCTGTAGGAAGTTCAAGAAAACACTTTATGACCATGTGTCCACCGAAGTGTTTATTTCTAAGGCTTTATTCAATTGCCTTCAATGAGTAGCAGCATGATGCATGCTTGCAGTTATTTTCTGGTTGCCAAGTATTTAAAAAAGGCTCAACTTTGGGTCAAATGCAATAATTGTCACTGTCAATTTTAACCAGTTATCCAGTTATCTCCAAATATCCATGTCTGTACCAGATGGCATCTATACAACACTATTAATATAAAAAATAATGCTTGGGGGACCATTTTATTTAATGTGGGTCTAGTTATACCTCCAAAACATAGCACTGAAAATAAATCCATAAATTCATAAGTCCAAACGAAAGCTTCCAAAAATTTTATGTCATACATTGTAATTATTAGAAAATCTAGAGACTGTAGCACTCTTAAAATTTTAATATTGGAATAAAAATGCAATATTTAAAAAATTATGAGTGATTGTATGCCTTGCATCAGTATTTTTAGTATTTTTAACCTAAAATATATTCTACAGTATATGTATTCCAATGCAGAATTCCAATATAACGTCTAAATTCACAAAACAAACTGAACTGGGATGTTATTGTTATTGTGTCACAAATAAGCTTTTTAGATTGCAGTTATTTCATTTTACTCAAATTTGGATAGATAGATAAAGTGAACTAAATGAGATAAAGCTACAAAAAAGTAACATAATGCATTACTGTCCATAAAAAAGCAACTAAGTAATGTAATTACTTACTTTATAGAAATTAATATAATACTGTAATGGATTAAAAGTAACTAAAAAAGTAACTTTCCCAGAGAGACATAGATAGATGGATAGATAGATAGATATGCATACAGATTAATAATACAATAAAAAGTCTACAAATACAACATTGCACTCAACATTGAAGCATTAAGTTAACGCGCAATATTCTTAAAATGCCAAAAAAGTATCTCCTAAGTCAATACAGAGGGCAGACATGTGCTCAAAGCTCTTCAAAGCTGCACTTGTGGCACAAAAGTGAGTTGGTTTTCCTGTGGGAATCCCTGAAGGCATTTAGGGCTGAATTAGCTGTCTGAGCTGCTGAGTCACACAGTAGATGGGCTCTAGAGAGGATCTGCTCTTTCATCAACTGTGCAATAATGCTAAATCGTATTTGTTTTCCTTCCAAGAGCACGGAGCATTTGTGTGTGTAAGTGAAAAGCAGGGAGACTAGAAGAGGGGGTGTGATGGAATCCCATCTTGCCTTGGGGCAAGTTGGCACCTGACTGCTTAACAAAGCCCTGGTCAGAGGTCAAAGGTCAGATGTCACAGAGAGAGAGCCCCTACATGGAGGGTGCTGAATAAACGGCAGCTAAATCTTTCTTTATGTTCCTTTAACTCATCCTCTGCTTCGTTGTCCTCCCTTCGCTCCTCGGCTCTCTCTTTATCAGTCTGGGCTGGGCATCTTGAGCTCTATTCTCTCCGTGTGATGTATGTAAGACAAGGGTGAATGTAAACCCAAGGGCTCCTCAATCATCTGCTGGAGGGAAACAGTTTAAAGCCTCAATCCCCTCTCAGACTCCATTGTTTATTAGGTGATAGTGAAGGTGCAGACAGACTGACAATACACTAGCAGTGCAGATGCTGTTGTACTGTTTGTTTAAAAAAAAAAAAGTTTAAAGGTAACCTTCATGTTCTGTAGTCTGTGAGGTATTTCAAAAGGACAGAATATGTAACATTGAGGTTCCAAGTTGATACTTTTTTCAACGTTTTTTCAAAAATTTCAAACATCCTCCATGAAAAATTTTACATGGCAGACTGAATGAATTTTGACATGCTATGAATAGCTGCTTGCTATTCAATCCCGCCAGTTATTTACCTAATTTTGTTTTTGTGTACTATGGCTGTGTTCCAAAACTCACTGCCTAAAGCGAATAATCGTGACTAATAATTTGACAGTACTAATTAAAACAGACAGAGCACACAAATGTTGGGTAAATGAAATTCAAGTTTTTTACATTTCTCTAACCTATCTACCCCAGGGCTGTCCAAACTCGTTCCTGGAGGGCCAGCAGAATTTAGCTCCAACTTGCTTCAACACACCTGCATGGAAGTTTATAACATGCCTAGTAAGAGCTTGATTGGCTGCTTCAGGTGTGTTTGATTAGGATTGGAGCTAAACTCTACAGGACACCGGCCCTCCAGGACCAAGTTTGGACAGCCCTGATCTACCCGATCTCATGAATGTGCGTATAAATAGTACGCCAAATAAAACCCAAAACTTATGGTATAGATATGCAAAAATGGACTTTGGCGTGTAAATGCTACGCGATGTGTAGGAGTAGGATTGTGGGGTAGATGCGTATCATATGTATGTGAAAACTGCGTATTTTATACACGCCACAAATTTTGCATCATATGCGCCCGAAAACTCTGTATTATATGCACGCCAAACACATGCGTTTGATATATAAGCCAAAGTCCATTTTTGCATATCAATACCACAAGTTTTCGTTTTTATTTGTCGTACTATTTATATGCATTTTCATGAGACCGGGCTGCCCAGCCCAGTCTCCCAGCAATTCATAAATATTTTATGAGTTAGCTAATTTGTACGACCTCACTCGATTTTTAGTAAATCGTATGTATTTTACGAGTTGCCAATTCTTATGAATTTGTACGAATGACCTACACCTAACCCCGCCCCTAAACCTACCTGTCACTGGGGTTTAGACAAATCATACAAAATCGTATGAGTGAGGTCGTACGAATTTGTACGAGTTAGCACAAATTTGCCAACTCGTACCAATATGTACGAATTGCTTGTGAGACTGTGTTGGGATGCCATTTTTTGATCAAGTGCATTATGGGAGTGCCTTCTCCACAAAAGAATGCATGCAGTGTTTTTTTTGACATTTGGCTAATATAGATTTAGGAACAGAGCATCTGTGGTTTTCTGGGGTCAAACAGATATAGAACAAAACAATGTTAATGTATTAGATATCAGTGTTTCGTACGTCAATTTTGCAACAATCTGACATCCATCGCTAAGTCAGACGAATATATTTGACGATGAAATGAAACAATTATTTAAAACGCATACAAACATAATGCAATATCTATAGGATTAGGGGCTAAATGTGAGGATGGATTGACTGGGTTTTCCCTTCTCTGTCTCCAGCTCTCTCTTTCTCTTCGTCTTGTCATGGTCCATTGGTCTTTAAATCACCAAACGCCTCGGGTTTCCCCTTCTCTGTAGTGTTATTTTTACACCTCCCCTGTTCTTCATTCTCTCCCTTTCTGCTAAATTCCTCCTCCTTGTTTTCTAAACATCTCCTCCTTGTTCTGTGAAGTGTCTCCCTTGTTCTTTCGTTCCTCCTCCATGTCTTTCCTCTCTCTCTCTTCGCTTTGAGGTGTTGTTATTCTGAAGAGCCAGATATCCTCTGAATGGCATGCAGCAACTGCTTCTTTTCATTCTTCACTCTTGCCTTTATTCCTCTACTTCACCTCCCCTCCCCTTCATCTTGAGCCAGCACTTAAACCAGCCAGAGAGTTGAGCGTGAAGAGAAAGCAGGAGATTTAGCCGGAGAGCAGGTCACAGCAAGGAGCGAGAAGAGGATAAAAGACGACGGAACAAAGTGTGTGTCTGCAAACAGCTCCACATTTCCTCCACTAAGTTAAACGCCTGATCTTAAAGAGATGCTGATTTCGAAAACAGACCAAATCGCTAAATTTATGTTTGCAGAAGTGTTACCAAAGCCGTTTTAAAGGCTGTGCGTGTGTGAGAGAGAGACCATATCTGTGATTTAGTGATTCAACTTGTCAGCTCATAAGCTTCCCTTTGTCTGTTTGGTGAGGCTAAACCTGTTCCATCCCTATAATTCACTGCTCCAATAAAAAGACTTACTTTTGCTCCAGTGGCCCTGAGTACCCCTGCTGCCCTTTCTCCAAAAAACTCAACCCCATCCACTAAACTCCCTCCACCTTCCACCCAATCTAACACTTTCCCATTATCCATTTAGACACTTCAGGGCAACAAGAATGAGTTAAACTTATTTCAATATATAATATAATATAATATAATGGCACACTGTGCATTATGCCATTTATTACACAGGTTTTCAAAAGCTAATAAACAAAACCATTTTGGCACAGCACACTTAGATTTAACTTTTAATTATACTAATTTAACAGATTTTAAAATGCTGACAGGAAAATATATAAATATATCAATAAAACTTCATGATGCAAGCAACACGAAAAATAAACAATACATTCATTTATACAATTTATTGCTATTACATACATACATATACATGTGTATATTTATTGAAGCTTGGTCAGGACCCCTCGTATTTGCTCAATGTACCCCTTTTTTCAAAGCACATGGGTCTTTTTAGCGTCACTTTTTGACATGCAGGGTCCTCCATTGCTTTCAGTTGTTTGTCTTAATTTAATGCACACATTTGTAAAATATAGAATTTTATATAAATTTATAGTTTCATTGGAGCACCTAAACCCACCCCACCTCACCCCTAATAGACGGCAATCGTGTCGATTTATCTCACAAATCAATCATTTTGCCTTGGAAAGCTTGAAATATTAATACTTTAGAACAAATTATGAATGTAGTTACTTAGAAATGGTAGGTTTAGTGGCTTGGGTTGGGTTACATGTTTATGTGTAAATAGTGTAATATAAATACAACTGTTGTGCCTTTTTACATTGAAAAATCACACCCTGACACATATGCAAAAATGACAATATTACTACCCAATATAGAATTTAATCACTGCGATAAAATTCCCAGTGCCTTTCACATCAGCATATTGATGACAATGATTACTCATTTAAAGCAGTGGAGAACCTGCATGTCAAAAAAATGCTGCTAAAGTTACGTTAAAGGCTGCTGACCAAACATCAATATGTGATGATGAGTTGGAAGTGGGAACATGTTGATTTATTTATTAATTTATTTAAGACTTTACTGATGTAACTGAGCTATAAATAGCCATATCTGTTAATCTGGATTAGACATCCCAGGTCAGGATATCTCTGTCCACTATTGCGCTTCACATCTATCTCACTTGTGTCTGCTTAGACAATAAAAAAAAAAAAATGGTTTTAGCATCAAATCCCTCTGTGGAGTCTTCCGTGGTAATCCTTTTGTCTACATATACAAGACACTATATCCTGTAATTCTGGGATATCCAATCCCTTGACTGTGATGCCCGGTGTGTTAAATGTGACTCGCTCGAGAACCCTCACCAGGCTTTTAATGGATTTGCGCATAATGAAAAACTGTCGATGGATTAAACCAGAACGTGAGGAGACACAGAATCGTCATCTCTGCCATGGGATGAACGGAACTAGATCATAATCCTGCAAATGGCTGGTGTGTGGGCATGTTGTGTGAGAAGAGAAAATAATAAATAGGTTGTGACAAAAGAGACTGGATCACTGCATGCACAGAGATTCTGGTAGTTGTATCTTCTGGAAAATTTTCACAGACAGTTTCCTAACTCATGTTTTTTGAGGCAGATGCCTATATAATTCCACCCCTAACAACGATAAGGGCATATAAATAGTTGTTCACTTCAACTCCTTCCAAAAGTCCTTCCGGAGTCCCTCCTCCACCTCAGATCTGTTTTTACTCTCTCTTTACACTATAAAACATTTCCACCCACTTGTGAAAACTGAAGATTATCTGTTCATGCCAGAGTGTTTTAATTTTGTCCACTGATAAAGAAAATTTGTCAAGTAAATTTAATAAAAAGTAACTAAGTAATGTAATTAGTTACTTTTAGGGAGTAACACAATACTGTAATGCATTACTATTAAAAGTAACTTTCCCAGAGAGACAGAGATAGATAGATAGATAGATAGATCTTTTTTAGAGGCATTGATATACAAATAACGATTGTTTTCATCTTTCATCATTTATCAACGTGCGATCATTCGTACGATGAGATTGGCGGCATACGAATGTTTCATGAATCACACGTGAACTCTGTCGTACGTTGATTTGTGCGCATGGATTTGCGCTCATTTCTACGTTAGATAGATAAATGAGGCCCACTGTATGGATAGACAGACAAATTAATTCAGACATACATATAGTATGAAAGACACAGACATACTTTATATACTTTTACATATTTTAGTATTGTACAGGTAGACAGTCATTTTTCCAAACAGTTCAAAAGAATCTGGTTCTTAAATTTCTCTTTCACACTCATGCTCACAAACACAGACTCCCTGCTGTTTGAGTGACTGACGAGCACAAGTAGAGAGTTCATCAAAAAGCACTTAGTGTCCACAACACATCCTCTTATCAGTTCCTTTTATCGCTCTCTCCTTCTTTTCAGCTCTTTCTCCCTCCCTTCTTTTGTCTCAGAGTCGAACAGAGACAAAGTGGGAGTTCCATGGGGGGCTCAGGGATGAGACATATTGTGTGTGTGTGTGAAGGACGGATTGACGGATGGATGAATGCTGTTGAAGAGAGACCATTTAGCTGATAGTGATCAGCCAGTTTAACTCAGATCCCCCACCCAACCCACCGACCTCCCTCCTTTCCCTCTAGCTCTGCACTCCATCCATCCTTTTGTTCCGGACCGGCATGTCTCTACTTCTCCTCCTCATTGTTGCTCTGATTGAGCTTCAGTAGCTCCCCTATCACCACACACACTTTTTCTCTCATCTTGCATCAAATCCTCATCCCTCCCCCTCGAGAGTATTAACCTACCCTGTTCCTCAAAGTAGAATGTCACAGCTGGACTAATCCTTCACATGCAGACCTGAGACGTCGAAAACTAGCCGTAGCAGTGCTGTCAGTTTACATACACTATTGACCACATCTTGCAAATTGATCTCAAAATCTGTAAGGACTTCATTTGTCAGCTTTGTATAATTTTGTACACAACCACTATTGACCACATCTTTTAACCTGATCTCAAAATAGTAAGGAGTTTACAATGTTGGTTTGGAATAAATTAGTATGCATCTTCTATTGTTCTCCAAACTGATCTCATATCTGTAAGAACTTTATGATTTGTTGATTTTGTGAAAATTCAGATACATATTGTATTGACTGTGACCTTCAAACTAATCTCAAAATAGCAAGGACTTAATGATTCACCAGTTTTGTGTAAATTTGTACACATCCACTATTGACTGCATCTTCCAACCTGATCTCAAATTCATAAAAACCTTACGATTTGTTGATTTGATTTCAATTTAGTACACATCCACTATTGACTATGACTTCCAACCTGATCTCAGATTCATAAGGACTTTACAGTTTGTAGATTTTGTAAAAATTAGTATCTACAGATTATTGACTGCAACTTCCAACCTGGTCTCAAATTCATAAGAACTTCACTTGTCGATTTCTTATGAGTTTGTTCACGTCCTCTATTGACTGCATCATCCAACCTGATATCAAATTCATAAAAACTTTACGATTTGTTGATTTGATTTCAATTTAGTAAACATCCACTATTGGCTATGACTTCCAACTTGATCTCAGATTCATAAGGACTTTACTTGTCGATTTCGAATAAATTTGTACACATCCATTATTGACTGCGACTTCCAACCTAGCTGATCTCAAACACATAAGGACTTGGTGATTGATTTTACATTCATACACGTCCTCTTTTGATGACATCTTCCAGCCTGATCTCAGATTGACAAGGACTTTGTACGATTTGTTGATTTCTTAAGAATTCGTCCACATTCACCACATCTTCCAAACTGATCTTAAACTTGCAATTTCTTCACCGGTCAACAATTTCGGATACATTTATACATTCTGGCTTGTACAAATACATACTATTTGAACATAAAACATCGTCTAAATTTAACCCTCGGGGGGTGTGATCAGGTTATACGTAAATGTACTAATGAGATTACATCAATTCATAGAAATTTGCTATTTCGTAAAATACTTTATTGGCATGTGTTTTGAAAGTGTTGCATCTTCCAAAAACATTACATTTCAAATAGCTTTAAAAAGTTTGGTTCGGAAATTCGATTGGTTGAGGGTCATTCAAATATGTTGAATAATTAAAAAAGGATACACACGTGACCATTTAAAGAAAAAAACAAAACAAAACACATGAGTCATCTTAAAATTATTAAACTTTGGCACATAAAAGAAATGTGTGCTGCTTTGTTTCTAAGTGATCTTACAATTATTGCATGGTGGACGATAGAAAGGGAGAAAAAAAAAGGCTTGCAGTGGAGGATATACCCAAACCAAATTTAAAGAATAATTATACCAGTGACTTCCAAACACCATTTGACTACTTAGCAACCATTTAGATCACCCTTACAAACACCTCACATCATGTCAGAAAGTTTTCAGTCATTTTACCACAGCTAAAAGGGTTTTAGCCACCAGTTACCACATTAAACATAATGAAATCATTGTAAAGCATGGCATTGTTTTTGCTTTAGTATGACTGAAGTAACCCTAGAGTACACTGTTGAACCAATTTCAGGTATGTTGTGACAAAAGATGTGAGATTACTTGTAGCCCTTCAGTCAGGAAGCCGCCAGGTGGGACAGCTTAAAGCAGGAAATGGACATACCTGCCTGAAGGCTCAGATTCACAGTGTTGCATCTTTCATATCAGATCAACACTTTGTGAAACAAAAGCCATTTTCTTTAAGAACAATCACGTTGTGTTGTATTCAAGACTATATTCAATTCTACCCTGGAGGAGAAACTTTCTCTACGATATCAAAAGATGTCAGTTGCTGAGGTAAGGATAAAACAAGTGAAGTGGTTGTTTATTGTACTCACAAGAAGGATTTCAGCAGAGAGAGGGAAAATGAGAATGAAAGAAAGAAAAATAGGTTGAAATGTGAGGCTGAGAAACAAATTCCCTGTATCCTTTCCTTTGTTTGCTTCCGTCTGAGGTCAGAAACCTGAATCCATCTGACAGTCTAGAAAAGGCCATTCTGTAATTTACACTATTAACTGCAATAAACCTGATTTTCACACATGACAGAGTTTTAACCGCTGAATTAAGCTTCCGTACTTAAACACAACTTGTGTGAAAGAGATCTCTTTTCCTTTTCTATCTCACTTTCTTTCTTTTGGAGGCCAAATGAGCTCAGACTATAGCTTTAGTTTCAAAACTTCAGTAAACTGCCACACTTTTTAAAATATACATATAACTTGTGCTCCTTACAAGAAACGCATGGAAGACTCAACTCAAAATGAACGGAGCCTAAAGTTAGCATGTTGCTAATGATGCAAAAATCAGCATAAAGTCCACTTCTGGCAGTGCACCTGCTAAGTAGCTTTGAAACACTATGGACATGTAAATACTCCAAATAACATGCTCATCAGACAACACTTATTTAGATGTCATGATCACAACAAAGTCACACGAATGACTCACATTGGCTCTATTGTGCCTTCAAACACACCCAAGCTGGTGGTTTAAAGTAAAGAAATCATGTTTAAGTCCTAAAACCAACATCTAACTGCATTTGAGGGAAAGACGTCTTACGTAACAAGACCTCAAACCATCATGATGTTCATCTGACCTTGCCTCTTAGCTAACCACTGACTACAACAGTTTGTTTGTGTGAATGCTAGTAACTGACAACTATAATTAGCTCTCATTTTGTAACCATGCTGAACAAGCCAATTTAAGGAACCCTGAAGCAGCCAGACATGGACCATTTAGGGCACAGTTTGGTCTAGAGAGATTGCTGTGGTTATTTGAATGTGTGTGTTTGCAGCATCCATTTAAATTATCATCATATTAGAGAGTGCTGCACGAATAAGAAATAATTATTTGATGCCTTAAAATCTCCCAGAGAAGTTCATACTTACTGTGTCCTAAACGATTGCCATGATTTTGCCAAGTAAGACATGATCTTGGATCAACTTTACTGTCCAAAAATATACTCATCCCAATCCCTACCCCTAAACCTAACCCTACCCAAAATTTATTCCTAGAATCAGTGGGAAATGGTAGCTGATTAACAAGGGTGTAGAAGCACCTAACCCTGACCATAAGCCTAAAACAGATATTTCCTGAAAAATGCAATTACAACCAATCATAATAGTTCTCTCTTTTCACAAGCTTTCTCAGCGCGATGTAGCTAAAGAGCATTAAACTTTAAATTGAATGCATACCTCATATTTTAATAATGCTGCGATGCTTCAACTCACACCATATTTTTATGTTTTGTTTTGTTTTTTTCTCTTGGAACTGGAGGGAAATTAGATGTTCTATTGTAGACAGTCTATAATCAAGTATCTCCTCATCCATGTTTGATGTTTGAATGTAGAATTGACACCTAATGGATGAAGTTATTGATCCAAGATGGCGCCATGTGTTGTGTTGGCTGGCCGTCGCTCCGTGTTGTTTGTTTTATGGTTTTTGTTTTTATTTGTATGTTTTATTAGTTCTGGCTACTCTCTTTGGACTTATGATTGTAAAACTTTACTTCATATTCGTGCAGAATGAAATACGCTGTGTTTTCTGCCAACTGGCAACTGTAGTGCCAAAATACAGTTGGGTAAACTGGCAGTGGGCGGGTTTCACAAACCAAAACAGAGACCGACGTTCTGGCCCAGAACACACATTTTGAAAGGAGAATACTGACTAGTTTTGTTTTTCAGATTTACAACTATGTTAACTTAGCATGTTTCTTAACTATCTACAAACATATTATTGAATTGTTATGCTTTAGTAGAGTCAAAAAATTACTGCCCAATAAGTTTTATAGGGGGCGGGGGTTACGTACCGCAATGCTTTCTCTTATCAAGATAGTTTTGTAAATTTGTTCAAGTAATTTTGTCAGAATTCAGAATTATGGTTTGGTTTTCAGTACTGTGTACTTTAAGCAGTTCATATTCTTTTTCCCTTAAATTGGTTTTACTACTAATAAAATAAAAAAACTAAATGGTAATTAGCCCACCAAAAGCATGCTTACTACATATTTACTATAATGAAAATGAACCTTTGTTAATTTTCATAAGTGTTGTCGCCTCAAAAATCAATATTTCTGAAGGACCGTTCACACCAAAAAGGATAAAGATAATGATATAGGTACAAAAATCATTCTCAATATTAAAGAACAACAACAATAAAGGCACAGACAAACTATATCCTTGGATTTTTTAGTTTTTACAGCTGATGAGCCATAAAAATATGGACAGCCAGTCATAATTAATCCTGCTATCACGAGCTAGACGAGCATATGCTGAGAATAAACAGATGATATCAACTGCTGGTGTTGATGCTAATGTAGTTATCTTTATATTTATCTTTATAGTCATCGTTCTTGGTCTAAACAGGCCTTTAAAGTGAGTAAATATATCACTATGTGTCATGATCTTACACAGATGCATAAAAACTACATTTAACATTTATAATTACACTTTGTGATCAATTTCAATTAGCTTAGTTATCATCAAAATCCACAGTTTGCTCCCGAATTAGCAAACAAGCTATTGTGGTTGCATTTGTCTCCTTAATAGGTGCACCTGGAAAAATATCAAAAAAATGTTTTGTCTCCCATTGCTTGTTTTTGCAGTTGGTTGAGAGAAAATTCGGGTTGGAAGAGATAAGATTTATCACACCGCTCCTGGTTAGAACACAGTGTAAAGAATGCGCATAATCATACTCATCTTTGGGACAGTTGTCTGTCAAACAAACACAACAAAATGTATTCGCTTTATTAGTATCAGTTACTGTAGTTTTGTTGTACTCGTTCATTCTACGGCGTATACAAGAGAGGATCAGTGTCGATAGAAAACTGGCAGTTACAAAAATAAGATGATACAGATATTTGCTGGATATTTTGATACACAAAAAAAGTCGTGATAGATGCTCCTTTAAAAGGTCATAGAATTAGAAGTTCATTTTCTGCGAGTCTCTGTCATTGCAGTCTCTTTTGTGCTTAGTTCCCCTGGGTTTTAATCCAAAACCAAAGTCTCTCTCTCTGGGTGCCTTCTAAAGGTGCATCAAAAGTCCAAAGCGATCCAAAAGGCAGTCCTGATTCACTCAGGGTTAATAGTTCATATCCGCCTCGTCTTTTTAGATGATATCACTCAATGGCTGTCGTGCAGTCTGAGTTATCTGATTGGATGTGATGGCCCTCCTCTGCTTTCTTTTATCCAGTGCCACGCTCACCTTATATCTGCTGTGAAGAAAAGACCTTGTTAGGCTTTGACAGCACACCTGGTGAACTGACCAAAAAAAAGCTGCATACGATGAAAGTCTATGGGGCAAATAGGCAACGGATGGAAATGGTTGAAAAATGGATACTATATTATTGCTTGTAAATTGGTTATTTGTATTTGTTCTTTAAGGCTTATAGGGCAAGTGTGCAACTGGTGGAAAATGGGCTAAATATTATTATTTTTAGGTTTGTCACTTTTTTTACGTATAGTTATTAAATGAATTTACGTATAGTCATTAAGTAAAATATTATTAAAATAATTACATATATATATATATATATATATATAAACCTTACAATAATAATAAACATTATGTAAAACTATACAGTGTATGTACATATACTGTTGAGGTCAAAAGTTTACAACCCCCTTTCAGAAACTGCAAAATGTTAATTAGCTTACCAAAATCAGATAAATCATAAACAATGTGTGTTATTGTTTATTTAGTACTGACCTGAATAAGGTATTTCACATAAAAGATGTTTACAAGAGAAAATAATAGTTGAATTTATAAAAATTACCTTTGTTCAAAAGTTACATTTGATTCTTAATACTGTTAACTGAATGATCCACAGTGTTTTTTTGTTTGTTTAGTAATAGTTGTTCATGAGTCCCTTGTTTGTCTTGAACAGTTAAACTGCCGGCTGTTCTTCAGAAAAATTATTCAGGTCCCACAATCTTTTTGGTTTTCAAGCATTTTTGTGTATTTGAACCATTTTCAACAATGACTGTATGGTTTTGAGATCCATATTTTCACACTGAGGACAACTGAGGGACTCATATGCAACTATTACAGAAGGTACAAACGCTCACTGATGCTCCAGAAGAAAAATAAAAACATGCATTAAGAGCCGGGGGGTGGGGGGTGGAACCTTTTGAATCTGAAACTCAGGGTAAATGTAACTTATTTTGTCTTTTGGGAGACATGTAAAATGTTCTGTAGCTTCTAAAGGGCAGTACTAAATGAAAGATGTGATATTTAGGCAAAATGTACACATCTGCATTCTAATGCATTGTTTTTGCTTCTGGAGCATTAGTGAGCGTTTGAACCTTCTGTAATAGTTGCATATACTGTAAGTCCGTCAGTTGTCAAAGGGACAAGGAAAAACAAGGGGTTCATGAACAACTATCACTAAACTAAAAAAAACACAGCTGTGGATCATTGAGATAAGATCACAGCATTAAGAATCAAGGGGATGTAAACTTTTGAACAGGGTTACTTTTATAAAACCAAGACTATATGTAAACATATTTTATGTGAAATATCTTATTCAGGTCAGTACTAAATAAACAATAACATGAATTTTTTGTGATCCCTCTTATTTTGATAAACTTATTAGCATGTTGCAGATTCTGAAAGGGGGGTGTAAACTTTAGACCTCAGCTGTATGTATTTATATACGTATGTAATTTGTTACTTTGTACTTCACTTTTCATAGTGTTTACTTGCAATTATTTTGAATAATTATATATATATATATATATATATATATACATGCTTACATTTTATACATATATATAGATAGATAGATAGATATAATGTAAGCATTTTTCCTTTGGTATGAAGAATCATCAGATATTATCGTACCATTACATCCCGTCTCCTGACCTTTGACCCATTAAGTCCACTTGGCTTTCATCTTACTGACCATTAGTCTAAATATAGAGTCTGTAAATCTCGCTTGCCGCTTTTGGACAGTTTATCTCATTTTCCATTTCCTTTTCTTTTTTTAGCCCTCGGACTGGGCTGGCCTTTGAGCGGAGGAGAGTGAAGGGAAACGACAGGGCAGGAAAAAAAGGGTGGAGGGGGAAAAATAAAACAAGGTGTGGGAAAGCAAATGATTAAAAGTGTACCCGTGTGTATGCGGGACTCTGAGTGATGTTTGGATGTGCAGACGCATTCGAGATGATCCTCCAGCTGCACCTGCACCTCCCGGAGCTTCGGCCTTCTGCGTACGTACTCCACCTTGGCCACCTGAGAGAGACAGAGAGAGAGAGAGAGAGAGAGAGAGAGAGAGAGAGTGAGTGTGGGAACATCCTAAGCTGCACGCACACACTCTCATAACCCTATCAACAGTGTATTTTTCCTCTGCTGCTCCAGAGGTGAGATAAGGCGAGGGCTAAATGTGACTCGTCAGTTTCCTGTAATGCAGATGAGCCGCCTCAAACCTCTTTCTAAACACACACACACACACACACACACTCCCCTCACATCATACTGACAGACTTCTTCCCTCCCTGCCAACTCAGCTGCCCTGCAGGCCCATTTATACAATACTTTATTCAGGTCTGAACACTCACACACATAGCTGGCGAGATAAACGCAACAGAACACACCCCACAGCCGCGGCGTTACAGACAGATATTTGCAGCGGTTAACTCAAGGTTAGGGCTATTCGTTAACTAGCCGCGGAAGTCTGGCCTGAAATGCTTTCTGTGTGCTCAGCGGCCCTGAAATTCTCATTGACATTGTCCTCCCTTTGGCACGTCCTATACCTCGCTCTTGTTACATTTGAATTTGAGAAATGTGAAAAGCTTTACATGCTGAAAATGAGCTTGACAAGTGGCAAACACGGCCACGGCCTAGTGCGAATGAGGATTTATACAGTAAATGTTCTCAGTGAAGGAGAAAGAAGGTTGTAGGTCATAGTTATGTTTCATTTAAGTATCAACTTTCAGATGTTTCACCTTCAAAAAGGCATAAATGAGACCACTTTTGATTTCCAGGAAAGGCACTTTAAAATGAATGGGAATGGTTTGACAGATAACTTGGTCTGGGAAGAATTAGATAAGAAACATCTGAGTTCATATTAAGATTTTTAATGCATGGTTTATGTAGAGTTTAGTCTCTTGGGAAACTGCGCACAGAAACTTGAGATTTCTTCTTAAATTTGGAGAGAGACACATTACTGGGGTCTTTTTTGCAGGAGAAACATCTGAGACGCAGGACACCTAAGCTACATTCTCCATTTGTGCTCCACAAAATATATATTTAAAAATGTATATACATGTATTATATTTATTTAAATAAATCTATACATTTTATGAATAAAATATAAAAAGTAAATAAATACTTTATATTTTATATGTATTCTTTTTAAAAAATGTTTCAAAATGAAAGTGTGAAATAATTTAACAATCACATAAAGTTTTATGTTTTATTTTATTATTGTAAATTCTTGTAAACATTTGTAAAATTATTTAACACAATTACTATTGATAATACTAATCATTTGAACATTTGAGAATATACAATAATGTATTTTTAAGTATATATAGAAATTTTGTATAATATTTTATAATGTTTTATATATAAAAACGCATATATATAAATTCATAAAAAAATAATAATGTAAGTTTCTACATTTTTTAAAATACATGTAATTCTATATTTTGTCAACATTTTTATATTTTGTATTTTTTTAAATATTTAAAACAATTATAATTAATAACTTACATTTAATGCAAATAATAATACTGATTATTAATATTGATATTTTAATTATATTTTTTTATGATATTATGTGTATTTTTAAACAATTATTTAAAAATTACAATTATTTAATTTATAGTATATTATTTACCAATTTACACAAACAATTTATATTTTACAGGTAAAGATGTGCATGTTCTCACCTTCACTGTCCTGTGGTGTTTTTTGGACGGGTGGCAGCGCATGTTGCTGGTGTTGCAGCAGCCCGAGCATCGCCTCACCTCCACACACGGAGGCCAGATCAGGAAGTTAGCGGCCGTGGGATCGACCTGACTGCGTGGGATCTCGTAGATCACTGTGCGAGTCTTACAGACGGCCGGCACTGCCTCCTCTAAAACACACAACAAACCCATAAACACACAGAACAATCACGGGAGCTTCGCAACATGTATGTAAATACTTGTATGTGCTTTATTACCAATGCTTCTCTTGCGTCTGGAGTGAGAGTTCTTGAGGTGTCTGCTGTCATACAGATGCTCCTTATGGTAGCCTCGTTTAACGTCCTCCAGCACCTCATTCTCTGCGCCGAAAGAATGAAGCACAAAAGTCAACAGTGTGACATTTTTTGGCTTGTAGTGCAAGCTAACATCCCTCCCTCGCTATTGTCGAGAAAGAGCGCCCTTGAACCTATTTGTGAATGCCTCCTCCAGTAGCCTAATTGAAAAACTTTAGAAAACCCGGTCTGATTACTACTGTAAATAAAGCCTAAAGGTGTCTGCCAACCTTCTTTACACACAGATCACAAAGCAAATATATGCACCGCCAGAGGACACACTGAGAAAACCCAGACTCAACAATAAGATGTTCGGAAAGGATTGCGTCGCAGAACTCCGCAAGACTGTTAGTCTGAGCAAAGTGTGCAGTATTTAATCATGCTGTTCCGCAGAGCCATTCAGCCATACAGCGGGACGACAGGGGACAGAGATGCCCCTGTTGTTGCCCCCGGAAACCAGCCCACTGAAGGAGGAGGGTGGTTTTAATTCAGGGTTGAGAACCGTGGCCGACCGACCCGCTCGGCTTTTCACACAGTCGTTAGCGGAGCAACAGACCTCACAAACGCAAACACCACTTGAGCTTCAGCCTCTTTTCTCTCCCAAACACACACTCGCACGCAGAGACGCACACAAACTGAGGAATTCGACATGAATAATACATTACAGCAGTGCTGGCATTCAGCCACACTCAACTCATAAAGGCGGCATGACAACAGTATAATGGAGAGAGTCTCTTGACCTGCCTCAGGGACCAGCCACACAGACGCAGATGTTTGCATTTCAATTACAGTGCTTATGGGCCAAATCGAATTTGAGACTCAAATCGTTATGGCTGCAGCATTTCCTCATTAGATGCGCTGGAAGTTTATTTGAAGCACCGAGGAGATTTTAACCCTTTCGGTTGGCTCTGTAAATTCATGCTGATTCTTTGCCTTCAAAAATTTGAAGAACTGAAACCGAAAGCAGCCAAATATGATTCGTAGGGGGTGTGCGAAACAACCTTTTTAATTGTGTGAACAATTAGTCGGTTTTGAAAATATGTAGTTGCGCATTTTTCCAGTGTAAAGGCAGCTGGGGATGATGAATTACAGTATTTGATTTGGTGCCGCCAAAACATGACATCATTTACCAAGTTCAAATACTCCAGCGATGCATGTGGCGCCACGAGTGCAGGAATGGCACTGCGGTCTCTAGGCAACAAGTGCTGAGGCGTTCACTTTAAACTCGATTAAATGCCGAGGTCCATGAACTTTGAATGCAGTGGAAGATTGAGTGAGTCTCCTCTGAAAGGATATTTCCCAGAGTCTTGTCCTCCTAGCAGTGTGCCTCAACGCTTTGGTGACTTCACACGTTTCACTCGTGAACAAATCAGTGCCTTGTGGTAGTTGTAGTCCTTATTTAGCAGCTTGTTAGCAAGTTAGTTTTAACAAATCAGTTGAGTGAATGTTTCAATGAGACACTCTTAACATAAACTTCTTGCCAATTATTATATTAAGATGAAACCTGCACAAAGGGCCACTAAGCAAACCAACTCTGAAGAAAAAAAACATGTTTCCTTTTGAAAAGACTCAAAAAGTTTTAAATCAGTGATATGAATTACCACTAGCTCCCATTGCCTATTACGTTTAGGATATACAACTTACTCAACCTACTCACCCGTCTTATCAAATAACAAGAAAAACAGTGAGATTTTACCTAAGAAGTCAATCTCCAGGATCCTCTGGAGGTCGCTGATGCTGCGGATTTCACTGTTAGAGAGTCTCTCAATTAGCTCTTGCGGAATTGGCGCTTCCTGTGAAAAAAATAAATAAATAAGAATTTATTCAGAAACATGTCAAATTTAAACTGTTTGCTGTAGCTTGTCATAATATTTAATCACTGTGTCTTTTAAAAATCGATAAAGCTGTTTTTCTAAAATTACTTCCTCACTTAATATAACTTTATAAAAATAACTAACATGCAAAAAATAAATAAATAAAAAACTGAAAAGTCCCATTTATACCCTCATGACTGTTTCAAGCATTAGGTTTAAAAAGCAACAACAACAAAAAACTATCAATTCTTAATATTTAAAACTCAAAATGCATGAATGCACAAACAATTCATTAATAACATTGTGAATGGTTAAGTGCACAAGTGTGTTGAAAGTCCAGTCAACATGATGGTTGCACCACTTGACACATAATGTGCAGAAAATTCTCAAATGTACAGTATGCAACCAACATAGGTGCACATATTACATTTCTAAGAATCTTCCACGTTTAAACTATTTCAGAACATTTATTTTTGAAAAGCAGTGGGTTAAAAAATTATTTTAGAATGCCCATCATCATTAGAACACCATTCTTGTTTCTCACATGCAATAGTCTACTTGAAATACAATTTTTTGCCTTTTATAGTCATTTAAGTTATAATGAAGAACTTCCTAGTGACAGGCCTATGCTCACTGTCTCTTAACATTTATTAAGGAATCTCTCTTAAGGAAAAACCATCGCGTTGTTCTTCTTCTATCCCCAGTGCATGTGTATAGATGTTGGTTTTACCTCAGCGGCTGCTGAAAGCAGAGAGAAGCAGCAGAAGAGAAAGTGGATCAGCGCGGCTCTCATCTCCCCTGTGGTCCAAATGTGTCCCAGCGCAGGCGAAACCTTCCCGACCGGAGCCGCAAAGATGCTCCAACCGGCGTGGAGCCAGGGAACATGCCTTTCCACAGACAAATCTCTCAAGGGATAAACTCTTCAGAAGTCCGACAAGTTCACAAACCGAGCCCTAAAATCGACTCTATGAAAGCAAACGAAATCCTTTTAATAAGTTCTTGTCGTTTTTAATCCACTAAATTAAGAAAAACACAATTCGGTGCGCGAGATCATTTCACAGAAAAAGAAAACATGAATGAAGCGATCCTTCATACTTTCACCGCATCAGAATTTTATAGAAATCTAAATCCAAATGCACTCCTATAGGCTCAAAATCGTGGTACAAAGAGTCCACATTTATCCAAAATACTCCATTTTTATGCACCGTCCACTCTGTGTCTTCACATGAAGGTGGTTTGGTTCAAACTTAAGCAGGTCTCGCGGCGTGGAAAGGATCTGACAGTGAATGAACCGCAGCTTCTCTCATCTCCTCATCTTAAACTCGACGAGGCGCGCGCCCCCTCAGGACGAGCTAATCTCTGCTAACTGCGAGCCTTTCAAGTCACCGCTTCTGTGAATGTCAAAACTGCAGTGTGGGGTTTTTGATTCATCTGAGTGACTCGAATCTTTAAAAAAAAAGATTCATTTAGCGACTCTTTCTGCTGGTTACGTCAGGTGATTAAGCGACATCAATCACTCAAGCAACTCGGCAAAGACACCGTGTTTGTGTACAAATTTATTTAAGAATGCTCTACCACAGCAGAAAATGTTTCGAAATATACAGATTTTTTTTTTTCACTTCGCTCAACATTTCCTCAAGTGAGGACGTGACATTCTGACGCAAAATGCTTGAAAGATAAACCGTCGAGTATATTAAAATAACGAATATATTTTGCTTTGTATTACGACTCCGGAGGTGATACCCGTATGAACAATAACCATGGTTTTACTTAACCAAAATATGGTGTTTGCTAAACCAACAGTTTAAATTGTTTTTGTAGGATAAACGTGGTTATGCAAAACAGTTAGCTACTACACTTTTACTACAGTAAAACTATGGTTAATTTTTGTAAGGCTAGCAAGGTGTTTTCCTCAGAGCGATTATAAAGTTAATAGTTAACACATTTCTTTCAGATTCAGACAGTGTTTACATTAGCCATGTTCTGTCAGACTAATGTCTAACAGGAGAAATAGGGGTGAGTGAGTTTCAGGGTCTGCTGAAGCCAGTGTTCTCCTCAGTTTTAGATGGGTGAATCCTTAATTACCCCCACTGGGGCAGGAAGCATCACAGACTGACAACTATTGAGGAGAAGTTATTGGAAAGAAAGCAACACTGAATAGGCTACAAGAAAAAAGGAGAAGGTGAAGACAGCAGACTGCAGGAGGTGAGCACAGTGTCCTAGAGTTGAAACAATAGCTGATAAAATAGACACGGCACACACACAACTTCCCAAGTTGGGTTTGGTGCGATTTGGTGAGGTAAAAGTGAATAACAGAAATCTCTGGAAGCTTTCCACCCATTCCGCTCATACCAAAGACTGGAATTTTTTATAATAATGCTTTCTGGTTGTTCATGTTCTTGTTTCATTTCATATGAGCTTGTATGTGTGTGTGTGTGTGTGTGACAAGCATGAGTTGCATTCCTGACCCTGGCTTTAGCCGTAAGATGGAGAGGAATGTGTGAGGACCCACGCACACACACCAAAGCTTCAGCAGGTGAAGAATCTGGAAATCCAGCGTCTATATAGTTCATGACTGACATCTCAATGAAGACAGAGGGGGGAAGGGGTATGAGGTCAGACAAGCTGAACAGAAAGGGTTGATACAGAGAGACGTTTTGATATGTATGGCTATCAAGTGACAGTTTGATATGGAGGGAAAAGGAAAAGCAAATGAGGGGACATTTGTTATGGCTGTGGTAAAAATAGGCAGAGAAGAAGGGACTATGGGTGTTGAAGTCCCCTGAGATGCCGCCTTGCCAAAGAGAATGAGTCACGGCTCAACCACATCTACCAGTAATGTGTGTGTGGGAAACCTCCATGGAGCACAGAGATGCATACTTGTACCTTGTCTGTAAGACGGACACACTTGGACACTCGGAGACCCACACATACCTCGAGCACCGGCGGTCCATGCCAAGCTGGGATTCCTGCCAAAACCAAAAACCTTTGCTCTCCTTCCCATCCATCCAAGCATGAGAATAATAAGTTGAACTTCTATCGTGTACAAACACTGCACGCTTGCTAGCTGGTCAAGCTCTTGACTTAAGGGACTTTTAAGGAGTAGTTCGGAAATGAAAATTCGGTCATCGTTTATTCACTCTGATGTCATTTCAAACCTGAATTTGTTTCTTCTGTTGAATGCAAAAAGAGAATTGAATCAAAGCATTTTATAGTTTTATACTTGATGTAAATTCAGAATAATAACACATGGAAAAAAATTTATTTGCCAAATAGAAGTTATGCTGCATCCAAAATTTGTATGCAGAACACTAAAATAGTGCACTAAAATAGTAGTTTGTCCAAATTCTTAGTATTCAAAAAACAGTAGACAGAAAGTACCTGGATGACCTACTACTACAGGTGCATTCGATGGTCACTATACTATCCCATGAAGCCACAGAAGAGGATTTATGAATAGCAGTGAATTGATGTGACTGGCCCTGGTAGGTCATGTGATGTAGTACATACAAATTTCATTCTTACCACACTATAGCGAACATTATACATTATATTTTGAATGAAAACATTTTGGGATTTCATGGTTATACCACTTGACAATTTTATTTCAAAATAGGTAGAAAATAATTATAAATGTTCTACAAATAAATGTCATAAAAATAAACAGCTACAACTAAAAACTATTGCAATACATGCTTTTAGAGCCCTACTTATTATTATTATTATGGCCATAATTTAGTTACTAAACTATAAAACTATAAACTATATAAACTATATGGCAACATTTGAATTTATTTCTACAACTCTGGGGAATCAGTCGTTCCCTCATTTTAAGAATATTTTGGCCATGTTCTACTAATTAAATCCATTGATTTACCTAAAACAAGGGTAAAAATGAATAAACCATGGGAATTAATTTTTTAATTTGTGGCCCCAATAATCTGTCAGTCTGATTTCACTTGAACATTTAACAATTTCAATAACTTATTACTTACCCTCATGTCATTTCAAACCCATAAGACCTTCATCTTCAGAGCACAAAGTAAGATATTTTTTATGAAAAATTTTGATGAGCCATCTGATCCTCCATAGACACCAATACAACTGAAATGATTCCAGATCCAGAAACATAGTAAATACATAGATAAAACAGTCCATGTGACATAAGTGGCTCATCTTCAGTTTCACTACGAGAATAAGTTTTTTTTTTGCGCAATGAAAACATATAATTTATGTAATGTTATTGAGGATATTTCAGTTATGTTGCTGTCTATGGAGGGTCAGATAGCTCTCCCGATTTCCATCGAAAATATCTTATTTTGTGTTCTGAAGATGAACGAAGATCTTACGAGTTTGGAACGACACGAGGGTGAGTAAGTAATAACAGAATTTTCCTTTTGGGGTGAATTAATCCTTTAAGCATGAAAGTACACCCCTGAAGAGGCAAGCAGATTGTACGAAATTCTACTAATTCATACAAATTATTCAGTTTGCCAAAACAAAATTGCTACAACTACCATGACATTGTGTTGCATGTCATGTGCCCTTTACAGATGCTATTTGTTTTCATTTGTCTCATATTTGAGCATGTTGTGCCAACTTTGAAAATGTGGAGGCATGAATTAGAATGAAGAATTTGGTGTCCCAAAGTACTGGCTCTTATGAAAGTGAGTGAAAGTTGAGCAAGTGAGAAATAACGTGTCTTGAAATCCCATGCAGCATCGGTGCCAGAACAGTGGGCCCGAAATATGTTCATCTGTAATGGAGCTTGGCAGTAGAATGACAGCATCAGTTATTTGGGTTTGATCTGCAGCACTTATGAGTGGACAAAATATATATATATATATATATATATATAATTTACGTACAAAAGTATTATTGATGGGAAAGGAAAAACCCTCTGTTCTGTCTCTCTTCTGCCGTCTCTTTCAATTCCTGCACTGTTCATCATCCCCAGTGTCTCTGGCTCCTGCAGAGCTTCAGTGTGTCCGGAGGAATTAACAGACCAAGACCTCTGCCACCAGAGACAAGCCCTCAAGCCCTCACAAGAATAACAGAGTGTTGCAATGCTTCAGCGAGGAGAAAAAAAAAATTAAGGGAAATTCCCAGGAGCAGACCAGACAGTTTACACAAAGAGACACAGACTACACTTCTCTCCCCATCCTCCAATTACTGGCTTTGCGTATTTTCTTATCAAACATAGACTGTGTGTGTGTTTGTGTTTGTGCATGTCTCATCTCATCCCTGTAAGCCATTTAATAAGGAGACCCTAAGATGGAAGAAGAAAAGAAGGAAAGTAAGGTGTGGTTGAGCATGTTTGCTGTACCTGGAAGGTGTGTTCTTTGCAGCGCGTGTAAGTCGTATAAAAAATGTCTTCATGAAAAATTAACTAGCATAATTGCTTCTCCCTCAGGGAGTAACTAGCTGTATGTAGCAGTGCTGCTAACTTAACTTTTCAGTAGTTTGACATTACCTCAGCTCTTCTCAAAATAGCATCAATTTTCCTTTAACAAGCTAATTTTTTCCAAGATGTAGCGGTGTAGCATGACAAAACTCTTCATCGCTGTTATGCTTTATGTCACAGTGCATTATGCTAACAGCCTTACAGCTAAGCAAGACGTATTAAAAATCAACATGAAATATAACAGATGCTAATGATTTAATTCCAACAGTTTTTTTTGTAATGGTTACAAAAATGGTTACAAAGCTTTTTGAAAAACTCACATTCAGTTACTATTCTTGTATGTAACTCTGACCTTTTAATTTAATAAGTTCTCAACGGATAAAATTTAGTCTGACATTTATTCTCCTTGAATATTCTAGTTTAGTTAATACATTGTAAAACAATAGGTTACTTAAAGACCTTTTGGACTTGAATCAAAATATCTTAAAACACAAAACATTACCGGTTAATTTTGATTTCCTGTGCAACATAATCTTGAACTATCTTGCAGCTAAACAGGCTCAAGTTTCAAAAGGAGCTTCCCCAACCCTGGTCTGCATTAGTAGTTAGGTCAGAGAGGAAATCAAAGCCTAAACTCAGAGTAAGCCTTGTTTGGCTGCTAACCAAAACCTATTGTGCGTTGTTGCAGGAGCATTTGGGTGGTAGCCAACCAAAGGCTTGTCCTAGATAATGCACGAATATGCTTAAATATGACAGAGTTTACTCATAGACACTACTGTTATACGTCAAACAACATCTGCACGGTGAGGACGCAGTTTGCGTGTGAGTGCAGCAGAAGAGGTCAAGAGTGATGATGTTGCATGGCTATCGAGACCTGCTGCAATCAGAATGAAAATAAAGCTTTGTTTTGATATCTATGATCTGACACACTCAAGCAGGAACATGCTTACATATGTGTACTGCAGTGTGGAATGCTCTTACTCTTGGAAACAGCGTGGTATCTGCATTGTGCAAGGCCAAGTCTCTATCTAGGCACATGCACAGTCATTGACCTAAGTATGTTAAATCATTAGTGGTACTTTGTAACAGTGCATATTTACAGTTAAGGATTTGAACAAACCCCTAAAGCCCAAAGTATGCTTATAGACTTTAATTGCATACTCTATTTGATAGTACATGAAGACAAGCTTCAAGGTGTATGGATCAGCTGAGCATACAAAGTATGCACAATTCTTTAATGACAAATCTTGAAAAGTTTAGCATGCAGTGTTAATTGTAATATGTATAGTATAGTAATATGCATTGCAATGTTAACATGTTAACGAGTACAGAGACTGTGGTTATACATCCACAAACTGAGCAGGTAGGAAAAACTGCACAAATAATATATGAAGTATCCCCCATATTTAACATATGAAATCACCCCATAGCAGATCTAAACAAGTGGAGCTGGGGAAGGTGGAGGGTTTCTGCTGCAGTGCAACTGCTACAGCAAGCACTAGCCAAGTATTTTAATGTTAAGCAGCAAGCTCACTGGCTGTTGACGCGAAAGAAACCTATCATCTGCACCATGTTAATAATAAAGTCAATATGTCTGTTTTAGTTAGAACCTTTCAGCCTGTGCCATCTAGGATTTTATGACAGAACCAGGGGCCTCATGTATAAAATATTTGTGTATATTTCATCCTAAAATCTTTATTTACATTGTTACATAATGTGTACTGTACATATATGGACTCTATATAAGTACATCTGAGAATGATACCTTAGGTTTGATAGAAACCATACCTAGAAACGCACCAGAAACCACTCAATACAATACAACTAACCACCACTCACATTTCCTTCCAAATAGTTTTAGACCAAAAATTGCCAGCTGTTGATATTTAATTACATCATGCTATACAAATACATAAGCACACAGTACATGTAAAAACCAATGTACACTGAAATAAACTTTAACTTACTTTTCCTGGAAACCAGGAAAATGTTATAGGTGTGGAAATTTTTATGGGCATCAATTTCACAGAAAAATACAATAAAGTACAAAAAATATATTTACCAAATAAATTCAACACAAGTTTCATCCTTATCAAGTGTCTTTGCTATTTCTCTCCCAAAGTTCTAAGAAATAAAAAGGTATTTTAATCTTGATTTCTAGAGTATCTCTTAATCCACTTATACAAGATGATATTACAAATGATATTACTAAGATACCACTAAACCATCATGGGTGCAGTTCACTTTAAGACACGCCCTGGCAAACGTTCCCAATCACTTCCCATCAGGGAATCCCTGCTGCCATTTTGAAGTGCATTCTACATCATCAAATGGATGAGGAAAGTTTATATGGACAGACCCGCTAAATAGTTTTTTTGATAAGAAATCGGCAATGATGGTAGGCGTCAACAACAGGGAAACCATAAGCATGCTAGAGTCACATCTCTTTTGAAGTAGTTTTTTTTTTTGCGTTTTTGCCTTTAATTTCATAGGAAACATCATAGTGGACAGGAAGCGAAGCAGTAGAGAGATAGGGGAAGAGGATCAAGAAACTCGCGACGCCCAAAGCGCAACAGCACCAACTCTTTCGATGTAGTTTTAGACGAAAAACTGCTTATCCCCACCCCTTCTTCTCACCAAAATAACCATATATGGAACTTACAATGCCTGCTTTCATAATGAATAACCTCATCTGCACATTATTTCCATATGCATATTCCCATCCAGGAAATTTCGCAGACACGTGAATGCCCAATTTCAATAGGCTATATTGAATTGTAACCTATAAATGACATGTTTGGAATTAGTATGCAGATGAGATTGCGCATATTAAAACTAGGCATTACAAGCTCAATATATGGTTATTTTGGGGCGGGGACAGGCAGAGATTATGCATCAGGCTAATCTATGAGAAGTTTTATAGATAAAGCTGAAGCACATGGAAATAGATAAGTGCTTTCCTGTTTTCCATTTTGATTCCTTATCTCCTATGCTTTTCTTCTTCTTTATATGCTAAAACAAAGGCTCTTTCTTTCATTGCTTCCCCTCGCTCTCTGTCTGCCGTTATATTTTTTCCCATGTCCTTGATCTTGTGTGTAAGATTAGTGGTCTTCATGGCATTGTTCTGTTTTATCATTAAGCAGATGTGCCGAGCACTGCTGAGTGGCCCACATCTTCCTCTCTCCTTCCTCTTCCCTCTTCCTCTGAGTGACAGTGATGAAGGTATTTGGGTAAACAGGACTCTGTGTTGATGGATGGGTCAGTAAGCAGCTGGTGTGTGAGATCAGCTGCAGCCGTATGACAAGCACCTGCAAAAGACTCTGAGGAAACAAGTACTTGTTCATTCTTCTAATCTATATTTAGAGGTTTATTTAAAGAGTTCACTCAAAAATGGAGTTTCTGTCCGTGCTGATTTGTTTTAAGCCTGTATCATGTACTTTCTTCGATGCAATACTAAAATAGAGATTTTGAAGAATGTTCACACTGCTCTTTTCTATATAATAAATACGCATATATAGGCGTAAGGTCCTCAAGTCATTATTCAAATGTGCTGCCCACAAGGCTATTGGTGCAACATAAATATTTACATTTATTTAAATATTGTAAATAACTATTTTCTATTAGAATATATTTTAAAAACGTAACTTATTAATGTAGTCAAAACTGAATTTTCAGCATCATTACTCCAGTCTTCAGTGTCACATGGTACTTACTAATAATTGTAATATGCTTATTTGATGCTTCATATTTCTGTGGAAACTGTAGCCGCGTTTCCGTTCCCTTTCAAATTGCGTAAATTTTAATTGCGAATTGAAAATGCGCCTAATGGAAAACATCAATTTTGCGAAAACTCATATATATCGCAAAAAAGTTTTTACGCGCACATGAGGTGGTGTTTCAGGCAATTTGAAAAAGGAGTATTTCACAAAACTGCAATGAATCAGTTCAGCTCTGATATGACACTGAAGCTGTTTGCGGCCATTTGGTTGATGCTCGTGTTTATTCCAGCCTTGCCGTGAACGTTTCTGAAGTATCTCTCCGTGTTGCTTCTGTAAAGATAGCTGCATACGCCTCCTTTGTATAAATATATCCAAAATCTGTGAAATCTCGCCTAAAATCATCGCTATGACTTATCGCGAGAGGCAAAGGGTTACATTTTAGCCGCACAGCGTTGGTTAATGAAAACGCCATCATTTCGTAATACTTTTTTATCAACATTTATCAAATATCACCAACGTTTTGCGCAAATCAGTAATGGAAACGTGGCATGTGATACATTTTTTCAGGATGTTTTTTTTTTTTTTTTTTTAATAGATGATCACAAATACAATGTTTTGTAGTAATACAAATAATATGGTAACACTTGTTAACTATTAACAACGACGTTTCCCTCAATAAATACTTTATTTAAAATTAATAAAAATTAGTTGTGAAAGTGAAAATTACCCTATAATTTACTCACCCCCAAGCCATCCTAGGTGTATACTGTATGACTTTCTTCTTTCAGACGAACAGAGTCTGAGCTTTTTTTAATTTATCCTGGCTCTACTAGCTTGTTAATGCTGGTGAATAGTGGCTATTATTTTGAAGCTCCATAAAATGGCATATATCTGCCGTAAAACTAACCTATACATCTCCAGGGGGTTAACACATGCCTTCTGAAGCAGATCAATGTGTTTTTGTAAAAAAAATATTTATATTTTTTAAATTATACCTCAGATCAATGACTTTTGGGAACGGCTGTATATGCGAATATGCGCGAGTCGAGTTATGGCTTCTTGACTGACTTCTGACTCCACGTGTGATGTATGACTTAAGCTGCATTCAGAGCATAAACTCAGAAGAGAATAGAGGAACGAGGATAGAGCAATACTAAACGCCGGTAACAAATTAAAAGTCGAAAACGAGAAGTTAAAATAGTAATAGGATGTAATAGGATGTCACTATAAGATCGAACGCAGATTACATCATGCGTCGAGTCAGAGATCAGCCAAGAACTTGGCTTTCTCGCGAACGCGCATACTCCGTTGCCGGAGGTCTGTTATTTGAATTATAAATTGATCCTATAAATAATCCTCTGTCCTGTATAATCAGTTTCCTCAGTTTATTGATAAATAAAACTGACAAGCCCTCGCATCTGTTTTGAAGCCACACCAGTTTTCTGCTCTCATTAGGATGAATGCCATTATACTCAGAAAACAAACTCTACAGTAGGCTACATGCACCAGTGCAATGCATTATGCCAATGAAAGGTGTTTTTAAATCATGTGACGCAATTCACGATTTGTCTGGGTTGTTTTTTTGTTTTTTTTTACATGCAAGATTAGTGCAATTAGCAACACTGTCACGAGCGCAGGGTGCTTTGCGAAGACTATTGTCTGAGTTCATCTGCGGTATCTTACAGAGAGGAAAGAGAAAGGCGTGAAAGCGCAGTGTTACTCACTGGAATAATGAGATCATTTTTGTCTGATCGCACAATGCTTCCAGTCTTCCCCCGATGTTAAGATGTAGCTCTCTTGGCGGGAAGCGACAGTATTGTTCTCACTTTAGCGTTAACGGAGTGTGTGTGTGTGTGGGAGCGATACTACAGCTAGGTGACATCATCAGCGCAGAGAAAACCCCTCATTAGGGAGTGATTCATCTTATTAGTAGCGTTTCAAAAATGCAGCACGTGGGGCCCAAAGAAAGGGTACTGGAGGTCAGCTGATGACGACGAGCTAAAATACACAGGCAAACACACGCACATGGCCACACACCTGCGCAGGTGGGCTTTTAAAGCTGCTTCATTTGAAGCCTGGTCAGATCTACCCACAATAATAGATCAAAAAGGTCGCTGCCTAGCCCTGGCTTTTATGAGAGCGCTTAAAAATAAAGTGCGTATGTGTGAAAAAGAAAAGAGATAAGTTGTGATGGCGGTACAAACATTGCTTTATAAAGACAGGTGCACTGATGAGCATATGTACGTCAAAATCTCACAGTAAGTATGGGCGATGTATTCATCACTTATAAAAGATTCCATACGTGCATTTTGATTAAATACTGAGATGTAAACCAAGATAAATAAATAGGTAATAACAATAATAATAATAATAATAATAAAAATAAAAATTTATAAAATGTACAAAAAAGTATAAAATATTAGTTGATAATATACAGCAGTAAACAATGTAAAATATAATATATTAAATATATAACAGATTATATTTTTCTTTTTTTTACTGTATATTTTTAATAAGCATATATTAACTATAAAACAGATTATATATATATATATATATATATATATATTTAATTTTTTTTTGTGAATATAAAGCATGAACCTTTAAAATCTGTAAAATCATAAAATCCACAAAAGCCAACGCGCAGTAATGACAATGTGAGTGTAGTTATGTTGAGAAAGAGTGATGAGAGCACAAGTCTGTGCTTGTGAGTGAGAGATGGAATGACTTACAGTAACAGCCTGTTACAATAGTATGAAAATAAAAAAAGTCTGTCTCTATCACTCTGAAGAAGAATTAAGTTATTCTAATGGTCAGTTTTGAACACTTTAGATACATATATGTGTAGGTGAAAGGCTTTATTTTTAATACCTGACAAAAGCCAGTCATACATGCACTGGGAAACACTCTCTCCCCGACATCGCTAATATTTTCATAGAAATCATTGCTTTTTATTTTCAGTACAGTCATGCATAACTCTGGTCTATCTTAGATAAACCAGTTTTGGCTTAACCGCACAGGTTGTCTTTGAACTACACACCTGTTGGTATTTTAAAGGCTGGCAGGTGAGTGAAGATGAAGGGGCGCATTAGACGAGGGAGGGACGGAAAGAGAGGAGGAAGGAGAATGTGTGCGTAATGTTGGCAGTAATTGTCTCTTTGGCCTTGTGCCTGGTTTGTAATGCCTGCTGCTTTTTAATGGCACTACAGCAGTTTGAGTCAGTGAATGAGGACATACTGTTACTGTAAATATCATAAAACAGAGCAGACAATCTAAACAGGAGGCCTCTGTGGCAGTGCCCTTCGGTACAAGCTGGCAGGGACAGTATTGTTTTTATGCTTCCTCAGTGTTATGACTAGACTTTAAGCTGTCAGGGTCTTTCACACACTTGTTTAACAGACACAATCTCTTGTGTGTGTGAATATATATATATAGATTGATAGATAGATAGATGATGGATAGATACCCTAGTGAACAAAATAAATATACTTAAATGTATTTGAAATACATTTATTTCATGCTCAGTATACTACAAACACTTAACAAAATGCCCTGCAATTGTACTTTCAGTATAAATTGGTATACTTCACGTCTGCTAAATTGGAACAACTACAGTAATGTTGTACTTAATTCACTTTAATTGTGCAGAAGTAGTGCTGAAGTCCAATTAAAGACATACTTAGTATATCTGATTGTGCTAAAGTTAAACTATTGCAAGTACACTTTAGGTGAACTTTAAATGTTTAGCATGAAAAGAGCTATATTAAGTGACATTAACACTTTATTAGATTTAATAATAAGAAATATGCATTGTGCACAAGTGATACTCCAAATAAAGAGGAATTAAAATGTTTATATCAGTAGGTCTCGAGTTAACGGTCAGTAAATGTTAATAGATTTTAACTATACTTTGTGTGAAATAAATATATTTTTAGATAGATTACTTTTTAACTAGGGTAGATGCAAAGTATCTCACAGAAGTTATATTATAGTTACATTTTAGTACATCAAGCATGTCTTCAAAAATGTGCTTTAAACTTTATTTTAAACGATATTTATGATTGTATATAATTAAAATATGCCTCGTTTAACAATATACTGGAAAGGATGATCTCAATTGAATGCGTCAGCTTTTACTTGTTAAATTGCGCCCTCTTGTGGCATTCAATCGTTGACACGTTGTATTAATTTTAGTTTTGTTAAATAGTAGCCAAGTTGTACCTGTTTGTTTCATTGTCATGCTGTGTGTTATAATATTTCCCTCATTTTAATTGATATAAATTGATTTATCTTGTTTTATTTCCGTTAAATTAAGCCTATATTGTATTCACTTATTTAGATGTTTTGCTTGTATTAATTCATTACCTCATTTTACTTCTGGGAACAAATCCTTAATTCAAGAATATGACAAATATTTTCTGTCCACATTTCCGCATTTTAAATGACATGTTACTTCACACTATATTAATAAACAAATAATATTTAATTATTTATTTTTAAGTACAACACAACAGCACAATTTTGCAACACTGTAGTGCGACTGTTCTTGGTTTTGAAGGTTTAGGCAGCAACTCAAGCACAAAACTCAGAAGTCTCTCTTAGTGGTCTTTTTATTGGTTCAAGCAGGTACCAAACAAGGTTTCAGCAGTCACTTAACATGAGGGCAACGGTAACAGAAAATTGGCTTCTAGCCCAACAGAAACACAGTTTGCCTTCCCCCATTTCCCCCGTTTGACTCAACAACGTAGCTATATAGTTGGGGTTCTTCCCCTCCAATTCAAATAGGCCAATAACAGCAAATCTTCCTTTTGATTGACAACTCATTTATACATACATTTTCACATCATTATACAAACATTACATTATGCATCTTTTTTTTATCAAACCCTATTTTTCAAAGATGACACGTGGATGACATATATAGGGCCTTCTGTTTGCGGGCCGACCCCTCCTATTCCACAGGAAAAGGTAAGACAAAGAAAACCAAGAATATCAAACAAAAGTGTTGTTTTAACTTACAATGTCTTTTCCGAATACCAAGACTTTACAGGAACAAAATAAAAACAGTCACACTGAAATGTTCACCTTCCATGTGACTGAAAAACAACAGAATTAATAAAAATTATTTCAAACACAACTTGGTGAGACCATTATTTCATGTTCTACATACCCCATGTCTCACAAACAATTATCTTTATCCCTTATTTGTGATATACAGATACAAATAAAGCATTAAATGACTGTCAATTAACATTTTTGGTAGTTTTTTAATGCATGTTAAAATGTCATAGATGTTGGTTTTTGAACATACAGTAATGAGTCAGACTGCTGGGTACAAGAAGAAAATTAGACGTACCCTCTTTGATAACCTGCACAATCTCCATCTCATACTGGTCATAGTGACTCTGGCTGGCGCTGATCAGTTTGACCCTGTAGGCTGAAGAAAAGACAAATTTATTAATGAGATGATGTAACATCATAATGGCTTTCCCCAAAAAACACATTCATTTAACAGAAGAAACACTCACCATGATGTAATCCATTGCACACAGTGGCCTTCCACTCTTCTTTACTGAAAGTAGAGGAGTCTTCCTTCATTACACAACAGTCACCTATGAAGATGAACTGAATGATTTTGATTGAAAACACAAAGTCCAGCTAAACTGACCCTGTGAGCAGCGACACACATTGTCTTTGCAGATCTGATCAAGCTGCTCTTTACAACAGAGTAAAGAAACAAAATTTCACAGTAATTATCTCTACAAACTAGTAAACTAGACAGGGTTGAAGTTGAGAAAATTTGACCTATTAAAAAGTAGCTTTAAAAGCTTGCAGTTTGAAGGTGTTCATTTGAAGAAGTCTGATACACCTAAAATGGTTTGGGAGTAAGTATTTTATGGTGCAATTTTCATTTTTGGGTAAACTAACCCTTTAATAGCATTTTTAGTTGCTCAGAAAAATAACAACACATTCAGTTTGATAGCAGAAACAACGTGATGTGAGTTAAATGTCAAAGTATTATGCTTAATGGTTTACGTTAGCTGCACTTTAACAAACAGCTAATCGAATGTGTACTAACCTTTGTTGTAGTACTGGTACACTGTGACAATGGAAGGCTGAAGGAGATCCGCTTTAAATTTCTGATGTAGCCTGAATGAGATTTTGTCTTTCTGAGTACTGGACACCTGCTCAAATATTCAGTGATGCCTTTATTTATGTCATGATGAACAAGTATGAACTATATGTTAGTTTAAGTAGTATGTTAGCTTACCTTAAACAGGTGGATTATAAGGGATTCTCTGTCACTCAGGTTGTCCACCACTTGTTGTTGTTGATGTAGCGATCCACCGAATTTTTGAGCTAGAAAGTCACAACAGACATTATCACTTGTATAACCTAACAAGATGCCTCACTGCATACTGTCTACATAGGTAGCTGCCTACATAGCTAGCATCCTAACTGTCAAGGTGACAGATTTCAAGTGCTCTTTATAATTAGCGATATGTGTGCCACACAAATAGGCAGAGTTATAATTGATTCCAACACAGCTTGATATTAATATGTTACAAAGCACATCATTATTGGCATAAAATACAAAGCAAACAAAAATGTTGGGTAGAAAAGTCCACTGGTATTAAATTAAACATATTGATATTTCTAATCAACTGGGTTTTTTTTTCAACCATCTTGGAAGTAGCTTTTTGCAGTGAATTGTGGGAATTCTCCATAATATTGAATTTGGCAAACATTAGACTCTTCATGTTCCTCGAGACACAGTTGTGATGCTGTCTAAGTAGACTACTACAGGATTAGCTTCTACTGCTAATGTAGTGCCACAATATGTCATAAGTTTGGTCTTACTAACTCTAAATCTGAGTTTTCAGGCTCAAAGCCGGTGGGCAGGCTGATGTCCAGAATCAGCATCCTCACCTGGTGTCCCTCCAGAGCTCTTGGGGGTGCAAAACAGGACTCAAAATAGTTGGGACAGGGCATGTTTACCATGATGTAGCATCTCCTCTTCTTTTCCAAACAGTTTGAAAACGTCTGGGCATTGAGGTTATGAGTTTCGGTGTTGGAATTTGGCACCATTCTTGCCTGATAAGGTTTCCAGCTGCTGAAGAGTTTATGGTCGTCTTTGACATATTTTTCATTTAATGATTCACAAAACGTTCTCCCTTGGTGAAAGATCTTGACTGCAGGCAGGCCAATTCAGCTCTTAGTTTTCATTTTATTCAAATGTTAAAAAATGTCCCAACATTTCCGGAATCTGGGTTGTGCAAGTCACTTGGGAAAAGTAATCTGATTACATAACTCACATTACTTATAAAGCGCTACCCCCAACACTGATAATAATTCCATACTTGTCTACAAATAGGAAGTTTGAAAGACAGAAGATCGCACCCATGAAAATTGGACCATACACGCCAATTTTGGATTGAAGGTCCAGCGTATGTCACTGTGACCAGGAACACTGAGCTGCACCAACAGATTGATGTCATCAGGAGGAGGCCTCTTCACCAGGTACTCAGAGCCTGTAGCACCACCATACTGGACTGATGGGAGAAAAATCATTAATGTACCTCAAATACAGAAATGGGACAATTAGTGAAGGTTTTTGTGTGTTTTTTTTACCTGAGTAGAGTCGTATCCTCCTCCAATGCCACGCTTCTTAGACAGCCATTGAAAGGGGACGGCTGTATGGAGATAACATAATGCCAATAAGATTTGCATGTGAAGAGTAGGTGTTGTGCAAGTGTACATAAGATTGCAAGCGTACATTAAATTTGCATGCGCAAGAAAAGATTTGTAAAGGCGCAAATCAAGATTCAAGCGTAAGGAAAACAAGATTTGCAGTCTTTTATTTTTTGTGCAAGTGTAATTCATGTATTGTGAAACTGCAGCTTCATGCTAATGCAAAATAAATATGATCTGTATTCTTCCGATT
>JAUMHE010000079.1:9933495-9956569 GCA_032359235.1 Enteromius mattozi
TGGGAATCTCTCTCATGCCATCCACACAACATCTCTGCAGGAACTCATCAGAATATACCTTCTCTGAGAGAAAAGAAGATGTTTGGGATGACTTAGCACATTGCCTTACCTTTCGCTAGAGCTTCTGCTAACACTGTCTTACCTTCACTTATCTTACAAACTGTAACATACCAAATTTTCAAAGATTTCTGATAAAATAATGACAGAGACTTACCAAGTTGCTCTCTAAGCTGCAATTTGGCTGCAGAACGTCTTCTTCTAGATCTACTGGAGCAATCTATTCCAAACAAAACAAAGAAAATACATAGTTTTTCTATTAGCATTGATGGTTCCATGAAGAACCTTTAACATCCATAAAGTCTTTCCATTGCACAAAAGGTCCTTTATAGTTGAAAAAAATATTTACAATAAGAAGAAAAAAGGATCTCATAGGAATGGATATATTCATTTAAAGGTTCTTTGGGAAACCAAAATTTGGGATTACTGTAAAACCTCTTTTGGAATTTCTCTGTTTAAAAGTGTATAAATCAACATTTGCATTCGTAAACCATATGACTTTCATTTTAAATGTAAGGCAAGTCTTGATTTTGTCCATCGGAAGTTGTTTGGATTGGTAAAATGGGGCATTTCAAATAAGAATGACTGCAAGTTTAGATCAACTAGTTGGAAACCAAGAACAGTGACTGGAATGTGGATGTTGTAGGTAAAATTCACCCTCAAGAGCATTTCAACATAATCCCAATGATATTTGGTATGGCTGTCGTAACAATGCATTAACGATTATAAATAATTTTGTTAAATATTGGCAAAATTTTAAAAAGGCTGAATAGCAACTGTAGACCTTTTCTGTAATCCGTGTATCCTCCTGTGCTGGAATGAAACATCAGTCCTGCGTCACTGAAAACACCCATATTATTCCTGCCTCCTCCTGCGGTGCAGCCCATATCACTTTGACCCACCACCTCCCACACCTGAATCAAAGAGATATGAGGATCCACAAGGCTCTGGAGAAGGTTCTAGAGTGAAAACTATATCATCACTCACCTTCTTCTGCGTCAGACGGTTTTTACTCAACAGGAAGATGGCATTATCCACAGCAACCAGGCTGACCTTTGCCCCTGGGTCCCCTTTCACTTCAAATGTAATGCTGCTGCCTGGTGAGTATGAATTGACTTTTTCTCCTTCCACTGGACCTACACTGAGCTAATACAAATCACAAATACAGATTTCACCTTAATGCAGTCTTGTTGAATAAAAGTATTATTTTTTAATGTGAATAGTAACATTAAGAAAATCTATTTATTCTCTTTTTTTTTTAAACCTTCTGAATTTTTCTTATCAAAAACGTACAAATGTGCATGTGTTTTTAACAAAATTCAAATCAGCCATGATTAGACTCTCATGGTAGAAGAAGAATAATGTGAATAATAAATCTGTCTAGTCCAAAAAAAATGAAGAAATGCATTCAAAAATGCATCTTTTCTGTTAATAATTGGTAACGGACATCACATGAACTCACCGAACCAACACATCGGTCCTCCACATGCACAAACACAGAGTCTGCCACCACTTCCACCTTGGGGTTCCAGGGCAAAACGTAGTAAGCCACAATGCGAAACCCGGGTAGCATTTCTGAGGTAACCTGCAGAGGAATGTTTACGACGACCAGGTCTTTGACATTCATCCTAGCAGCGTGAATTATGTTTCCTTTACTTAACACCTACAGTACAGAAACAATCATCAGTGTATTTAATACAGATATTCCAGTCAATCTCATCCCAAAATGCAACCTAGGCTCATTGAAATTGTGTGCCTATCTATACATTTCTGCAATACCGTAATTACGTACCTATTTTTATGGATCACTGCATTTTCCAGTTGAAATTAACACTAGAGGCAGTAAACCAGACAACTTTTATTCCTTTTCACATTTTGATTAACAGGTACAGACTTTTGAATAATGAAGGCTAATTTTCACTGAATTAATTGCAATATATTATATTATTACTTCATAAGGCAATAAGCTCCAGTTTACAGTGAATTTATAACAGAGTCATTGTTCCATATACTTACTAAGGTTTCACAAAATAAAACAGAACAAATAAGTGTAATGATATAAATAAAAACAGTGGTCGTTTCTTAATATGTGTTCTTTCTGTACTTGCGGATTTGTGAAACGTCATCGGTGGTCGCCCAAGTACTTTCCAATTCAAAGTTCACATCTTGCCAAATACAGTTAAAATCCCTGGATGTGTTCTTGCTCCGCCTCTTTTATCAAGGATGCATCAAGAGGAGACTTGTGCAAACTTGAGGCAGCCAGGTATTCCAGAATGCATTTTGCACCAATCAGCGAGCATTAATGGCGGAGGGGAAAACCGTAAAATGTTTCAAATATTACTGCTGTTGTGCCATAAAATGCAGTTCTAAGAGTATTTCAGATAGTTGTTTAAAACTCAAATATGTGGTTTATTAATAAAGAGGGTGCCTAATGAAAATGAGCTTCGCTGGTTTCGCCCGTTTCAGAGCCGTGAGCTCCACGCGATCAACGGTGCTCATGTGTCCACCAAGAGCAGCCTCACCGCAGCTAGACATCCTTTTGACACTTATGTCTCTATAGTGGTTAAATATGAGGTAAAATTTGTTTCGCGTATATATAATATATATATATATATATGTATATATGCGTATACAAACTTTGGTTAAATGAGTCTATTATTTCTTCCATCTCATGTCATTTTGGCTGACAAAGTTATGTTTTATAAATTATTTGTTTATTAATCGTAAGCGCATGACTTTGTTAATGTAACATTTGACTGAATGAACTCATGAAACTATGGTTCAACAAAACAGCTCAAATCCACATAAGGAAGTTAAAAGATCACAGCTGCAACAACAAATGTGTTTTTACATTACTTTTACATTTGTTAATACTTTCAGGTAGGTTTAGGGTTGGGTTTGGTGTAGGGAATACAAACATGATAAAACATTAACCTTAGTGACATTTACCGGATATTGGACTTTTATACAGCCACAATACGTACTTCAAGCAGCCTAATAAAAACACAGGTTGTGCCAGAACCAATGTAATAAAAACATGTCACGAACGTGTATTGAATGCGTATTGTGTTTAAGCGCCACTTTCAAGACATTTCACTTTGAAACTGCCGCAAAATGTGCAGTAAGGTACATAATTACAGTGTTGCAGAAATGTATATAGAGGCACATATTTTTATGAGCCAGGGTTGCCAAGACATTCCCAGTTACAAACTTACGGCATACGTCAGCTGCTCCACAAGTTTTCTTGTTTTCGCTGGTGAGTTAGATTTGATGTGAGCTTGGATGTTGAGTGTGCTGCCCACCACCACTGGACTGCTGCCTACCGAGATGTGCAGGTAGTTCCCGTAATGGTTAAAAGGGAAATATGGGCTCACACGCATCTCTTGAATGGCCTGTTGTTCTGGTTTCAGTGAAGGAGCTGCTGTCTCCACCTATATAAGAATAAATATATTCAGCTGACAGGTACAACACAATTTTGTATTGTTTCAGTATGTGTTTCTGTGAGTAACTTACTTTCAGTGTGTATGAGCTGTACATCCTAGGCATGTTGATGGGAACTTTGATGGTGCCTCTGTGTATGGTGATTGGGCTTTCAAGAAAGCTGATTCTAACAGGAGTATTATGGGCTGGAGATCCATCGTGGTCACTCACAGTAACCTAAAAAACAAATCACATTCGCTAAAAGAATAATGCTAACATCAGGTTAGCATAAATGCACCAGTAGGTGGTGGCAGATCCCTGTCTTAAGTGAGTCATTCAATCATTCATTCAATTGATTCATTCATATGGCTGATTCATTCAGAAACAAAGCAACTGCCTTTATGAATGGTTCACTGAATCATTGATTCACTCGATTCATTTAAAAATGTGGATTCATTAATGAAACACTACGGTGTGTTGATCAGGGACATACAACAGTTCTTCTAGGACTTTATTTTTATTGGTGAAATTACTGACAATGTGTATAAAATGTAATTATTCAATCCCGATCTCACAGCAATTTGTACATATTTTACGAGGTGGCTAATTCATACAAATCCATATGACATCACTCGTACGAATTTATAAGATTTTAAGTCGTACGTATTTTACGAGTTGCCAATTTGTATGAATTTGTACGAATGACCTACACCTAACCCCACGCCTAAACCTACCCATCACTGGGGTTTAGACAAATCGTACAAAAATACGTGGCTTTTACAGCCAGAAACCGCTCGTCTCCCTCCTCCACCCTCACCACCCTCGACGGCGGGGCAGTCAAGGGGTACGTAAACATTCCCCAGGTGGAGAGGGCGGTCGCGGTGCACTTGTGTCTGCAGAGCGCCGCCACCAGGAGGTATCGTCTGCGTCTCCCCTCCAGAACTGTAGGGCTATGGCAGCGCTCGCTGCTAAAGCCTACAGTGCGGCTGGTCAGGCTGCCTCAGCCCTGCATGCCATGGCGATCCTGCAGGTTCACCAAGCCAAGGCACTCAAAGAGCTGATGCAGGAGATGCGCTCGGCGACCGACTTCGCTCTCCGGGCGACGAAGGTCACGGCGCGGTCCTTTGGGAAGGCGATGTCTGCACTAGTGGCCCAGGAGCGCTATTTATGGCTCAACCTGGCTGAAATGAAGGACGTCGAGAAAGTTCGCTTTCTTGATGGCCCGTTCTCCCAGGCTGGGCAATTTGGCGACACTGTCGAGAGCTTCACGCAGCAGTTCTCGGCAGTACAGAAGCAGATCGAGGCGATTCAGCACATCTTGTTCCGGCGTGACCCTCCAGCTGCCACCCTTCCGCCGCGGGACCCGCCCCGGTCTGCCCGTCGCCGAGGGTGTCCACCTTCTGCACCGGCAGCCCCACTGAGTGCTGAGATGACGTCGAGGCCGCAGCGTAGGGCCGCTCGCAGGAGGGCGGCACCCTCGGAGACGGGCAGACCGCGGTGGGCCCCGCGGCGGAAGGGTGGCAGCTGGAGGGTGCTGGAGAAGCGGCCCTAAGACGGGCGGCTAGGAGAGGCGAGAGACTGCTCTACAGGAGGTGGTGAAGGCACACCGCTTCTTCCCCCGGAGGAGGGCCGGGCGGAGAATCTTTTGTTTCCTTTTCTTTTTGTTCCGCCACAGGCTCAAGGGCCTGTGGTACCCAAAAGGTCAAAGAAAGAGGGTTTCCTACCCTTCCGGGCCCAGGTGTTCGTGGGTCGATGGTGCGCAGCCCACGGTTGTCTCACCGTCACCCACAGCACCTTCTATTGCCAGCATCCAGGGAGTCACGGCAACGGGACGCAATGCCTCCCTCCGTGCTTCCGGCCAGTTCCTCCGGGGACCAGGGCAGTGGTACTGTGTTGAGTCAGGACGCGATGCCTTCTGTTCCATCCAGACACACTGCCCACTGCTGCACACCTCCTGGCAGCTCGGTGACTCCGATGGTCCCACTGGCGATGAGACTGGAAGCGTGGTCCGCGCTCCCCAGTCCATCACAGTGGCTCATCAGGACGATCCGGCTCGGCTACGCGATTCAGTTCGCCCGACGGCGTCCCAGGTTCAGTGGCATGCTCGAGACTACGGTGGCAGTCCGAGACGCTCCTGTCTTGCGCGAGGAGATTGCTGTCCTTCTGGCAAAGGATGCAATCGAGCCGGTCCTTCCAGCCGAGATGAAGACAGGGTTTTACAGCCCCAACTTCATTGTGCCAAAGAAGGGTGGTGGCCTTCAGCCAATCTTGGATCTGCGAGTTCTGAACCGGGCCCTACACAAGCTTCCGTTCAGAATGTTGACGTAGAAACGCATTACCAAATGGGACCAGAAGGGACTCTCGGCACGGATGCACTGGCACAAAGCTGGCCGCAAGGCCTACGCAAGTACGCCTTTCCCCCAGTGAGCCTTCTCGCACAGACTCTATGCAAGGTCAGGGACGATGAGGAACAGGTCCGGCTGGTTGCGCCATACTGGCCCACCCGGACCTGGTTTTTGGAACTTATGCTCCTCGTGACAGCCCCTCCCTGGCGCATACCTCTGAGGAGGGATCTCTTAAGTTCCTGTCTGCTAAGACAGCGCCCCTGACCGCGCTCACTTCCATCAAGAGGGTCGGGGACCTCCAAGCATTTTCAGTAAGTGGAGAGTGCCTTGTGTCCAGGCCGGCCTACTCTCACGTTGTCCTGAGACCCTGGCCTGGATACGTGCCCAAGGTTCCCACCACACCCTTTCGGGATTAGGTGGTGAACCTGCAAGCACTGCCCTCGGAGGAGGCAGATCCAGCCTTGGCATTGCTGTGTCCCGTCAGAGCCCTGCGCTTGTACGTGGACCGCACCCGGAGCTTCAGAAGCTCTGAGCAGGTCTTTGTCTGTTACGGAAGTCAGCAGAAAAGGGAAGGCTGTCTCCAAGCAGAGGTTGGCCCACTGGATAGTGGATGCCATCGTCTTGGCGTACCAGGCCCAAGGCGAGCCGTGTCCCCTGGGCGTGAGAGCACACTCCACTAGGAGTGTAGCCTCCTCCCATGCGTTGGGCACGCGGCGCCTCTCTGGCAGACATTTGTAGAGTTGTGGGCTGGGTGACACCGAATACCTTTGCGCGGTCATGTGCCGGTGTCTTCCTCTCTGTTGCAAAACAGATAGGTTACACTGGCCGGTGTCCTGCTTGCTGTGCCATTCCCCCTCACACAGGGATGTGAGCGCCTTTTCCTCCCAGTCGAGTTCCCGGTCCGCGAACCCTGGTCGAGGATCCTCCAGCACCCCCGGCAGTCAGACTTGGCGGAGCTGTCTAACGCCAGGCCCAGTATCGGTGTCAGCTTTGCCCGGTCAGCCCCTGTACTGGGCTAGGTGTCCACATGACTGATTCCCTGCGGGCAATCCCATGTGTGCGTTCTTCCACGGTGAAGTTTCCCTGCGGGTAAACTTGTGTCTTTCCTTGGCAGATCACTCTGTCTGTCTCTGCTGTCAATTGCTCCCCCCTCCCGTGGGTGGGACCTGGCCCAGAGACTCAGTTCGTATGCTGCACTGCCCCAGGCTTGGGTCAGTCAATATGGGTATCTCCACATGTCACCTCCCTGCTGGTAGGATGTGGCCTCCGTTGCGCCCTTCTCCAGAAGGCCCACTTCCCCTTCGTTCTGCCAAACTGTAACAACAAATAGGAAGATCTGAAGCAATCTTCACGAAGGTTGAAATCCCTTTCCTAGAGTCTGTCTCTATCTCAGGAACAAATGGCTTGGCTTCTCCAGCAGCGATATACTCACCGTTGGTCCCTGCGGGCACCAAGGTAAGCGAATTTGCACTGGGGCGTTGGGAAGGTTACGACCTTTCACAGCATTTGTTGACACGCAGAGGCCTGCCAAACACCTGCAGTGCTGTTGGTTGTGATGGGGTTCAGGCTGTGGCGCTTTCCATATGGACCCCAGTCTGTCATCACGACATAACTCATAGTGACTGACAGACAGGGAACGTCTTGGTTACGTATGTAACCCTTGTTCCCTGATGGAGGGAACGGAGATGTTATGTCCCCTTTCCACAACCTCGAACCATCGCTGGGGGGCCAGGGACTGGCTCTCAGCTCCTCAGCAAAACCTGTTGAGTGGTTGCACCTGCTGCCTATTTATACCCGCTCGGCGGGGAGTGGCTCAGGATGCAAATTCCACTAGCCAATTTTCATTGGCGTTTTCTCTTAATCAGAGCGAATCAGGGCTCCCAAGTAAGAACCCCAGTCTGTTGTCATGACATAACGTCTCTGTTCCCTCCACCAGGGAACGAGGGTTACATACGTAACCGAGATGTTACTTTCACGCGCTCCTCATTGACAGAACCGCCCACTTGTATTTCAGCCAGAGATGCTGTTAATGTTATGGTTATTTTAGCAAGTAGTTTGCTCCGTAAATTCAGTTCAACAGCATTAAAGTTGAAGAGGGTAAACTTTATCACTCGACTGAATCTACACATGCATTTTAGATGTTCTAGCTCTGTCCAAGCAATAAATGTATGTCTTTGTATGAGCACTTTACCGTGTTCTTCAACCGCTCAGGTAATGTCAATAAGACCCATTTTAAGAGCTGCCAGAATTATATTTTTTAAACCAGACAAGGCTATAGAAATGCATTTTAAATATTAAATAAATCACCATATAATGCGTAAGCTAGCCTTCTTTCTATCTGACCCTCTCTACATCTAGTTTTGATGTCCATCAGGTGGATCAAGCCTTCTTTAGGGGGTCAGATTTTGCACTCTGCTCTCTATAGTTTTAAGCATAAGCTGAGGTAGATTTGTATCACTAAAAATTGTAAACTATAACTGAATGTATTTAAATGTAATTGTATGTAAGAGCAACTTGTTCGGTAAACCACTATTTAAAAAAAAAAAAAAAAAAAGTTTATCTATTCATCCTCTTGTATCGAAATCATACCAAACTGTGACGTTAACACTTAGGTACATACCGAACCTTCATATTTCTGTACTGTTACACCCCTAATATATATAAAATTGAATAGTGATTACAGCTAAGCCATTTTTTTTAGTTAACGACAATTTCAGTCACAAATACATTGTATGGCTTCAGAGGACATGGCATAGGGAGCAAAAGTTGTATGGTCCGCTTTTATATATTTCTGTTAAATGAAATCATAATTAAATAGTAATATCATATAAATATTATATATTATTCTAATTAAAATATTAGAATATTTCCAAAAAAAAAAAATTATTGAAATTATAAAAACTGAAAAAGTAGTACTGTAGTTGTAAAATTAATAAATAAATTTAAAATAAATAAAAGTAATTAAAATTAGATTTAAAAAATAGCAAAAAATGAGAAAGTCACATAACAAAATAACTAAAACTTAAATTTAAATTAAAAATATTAATAAATTCTGTTATACGATATGAATGATACTAAAAGAACACTGTCCTATTTGAAGTGTGACAGCCTGTCATCATTTACTTTCATTTTATTGAAAAGAAAAAAGACATTTTGCTGCATTTCATGTCTTAAAGCAGTAATCATCAGAACAGGAAAAGGAAAGTTACCGTCATGTGTAATGGCAGGCCAGGTATGAAATATTTTGGTGTGTCTCTGATGGAAAGCATGTAGGGTGAGTTTACAATTTTAATACCAGATTTCTCTGCTTCCACAAGGTCGCTACCTGAGGTGAAGAAAGGAAACAGGGTTCTTTTTTTTAAAAAAAAAAAACAAAAACTCACAATAATTATAAAGCTTAAGAGTTTGGAGTGGTTGCTGTTGCCAAGGGGTTGCTGTGCCGTTGCTATTGGATTGTTAGTGGTTTAAAGTTGTTTTAAATGATTTTCCCACCTGAGCTGGTCATTACTGATGCTTTGACGTACACAGAAGACCTGAGAAGGCTGTTTGTGTCAGGATAGGCCTTCTTTATCTCTTCCATAGTCAAACTAACATGCCCTCCATTCAGCTGAAAAATGAAACAAGGAGGAAAAAGAGTCTTGTACTATAAATATGATTTAAGGTACTTAAAGGGTCATGAAACCCCCTCTTTCAGCACTGGATAGCTTGTACCACAGTTTTAAAAAATGCTAAAAGAGTGGGTGTGGTGTGCTGCAGAGCAGAGGGGGAAAGAGGGGAGAGTGAAAAGATGCACAGCTTTGGATTCAGACAGTTTCATTTCACTTTCCCTGCTACAAAAAAACAAAACAATAGAAGCCCAATAGAAACGGTCACAGAAATTCTAATGGTTTCCATTAAAATACACTGTAAAAAAAATCCATTAAAAATTTACTGGTAAAAAAAACGGCAGCTAGTATTCGACCGTAAAAATATGGTAACAACATTTTAGGATTTACGGGTTTAAGTAAAATTTACAGTTGAATACCGTAATTTCATTAACTGATTTAATATTAATACGCCAACCTATTAAAGTATTGAGATCTGTTTTGTACCATTGAATTACAATAATAACCACCAAATGCAGGTGGTGATGAGAAAGTCACATGATGAACCAAAGCTCATCACAAGCAGCTTTTAAATAATAACATATATAGAAGGTGCTCAGTGTTGTTCACACAAGCACTAAACTCATCATGGTGAGACTCATTAAATTATTATTTTGGATGAGCTTTCAGTGTTGTTACGGGAAAGGAAGAATCTGATTGGTTGATTCTTGTCACATGACCCACGGTGCTCTTGCAGCATTCTGAAAAGTTCAGATGTGCTTATCGCTCCATTATGAGCGTGCAAACCATGCGGCTACATTTGAAATAACAAACTTGAGCATGCAAAAGACACCACATGTGAACGGCCCCTAACAGGTTTTTACAGAAAGTTTTTTTCAACAGTTAAAATGATCGGATGTTAACATTGTTTTCTATGATGTGCAACACAAACCTCAATGTCAAAATCAAAAACAGTAGTCTAGGGTCTCATGAGCTTTTTTCTTCTTTAACCACTTACATCATTTAGTTGCTTTATAGACGTGAGTCTCTTCTTATCACCATTAATTTCAATACCAAACAGCACATATGCAACACCTTTCACTGGTTCACCATAAAGATACCTGGAAGAAATGCATATTGCAAATATTTGGCAATTCAGTAACACAAGTATAAGTATTAAAAACACTAGCATTCAAAAAGTTGCATTTAATAGATCAAATATGAAGTAAAAACAGTAATACTGTATATATTAAAAAAAGTTAAAATAATGTAAAATAGTAATATTTTTACAATTTAAAATAATCTTGTGACATTGTAAATAAACTGTCACTTTTGAAAAATGAAAAAAAAAATCCATTTAAATTTAAAGTGTTACTTAGATACATTGAGGTCATTCAGAACACTTTGACATAAATTAAATCACACACCTGGCTGTTATTTCTACCTCCAACTTTTCTGCATCTAGTCTGAGGTGGGGTGTCTTTAGAGTTAAAGTGACATTGAATGCTGGGAGGACTTGAGAGAAAGGAGCAATGCTGTTAACCAACAGAGAAAAATCTAGCAGAATCTGAAGGTAATATGAAGGACGTACCATATTTTTTGACTTCAAATTCTCGGGTGAAAATTTTCTCTTTTTCCTGATCAAACTTTGCAACAACTTTCCACTTGCCCTCTCTAGAAAGAAGATACTTAGTCAGCAGATATATCTAAAGTATCAGGTAAGTCATACCAATTTTTGTCAATTATTATTTTTCAATATAATATATTGGTTCTGTGTGCATACTTGACCACGGATGAGAGGGGGTAGATGTTAGAGAGTATCCCATCAATTGATTTGGCTCGAGAAATACCATGTACTGCAATACCGTCTGGATTCTGAAACGTGCCAGTTGTACAGTAAAGCATTGTTAGAGGGGAAATTAAGTTGGAAACACTTTATTTCAATAGTTTAGACATTCTACCAACAGTAAGTAACTTTGCTACTACATGTCAACTAGCAGTCATTAGAGTAGTCTATTAGTAGACTGTCTGCTTAATAACTTCTAACACTTTATTTTGGTGGGTCCACAACATGCAACACATTGACTATGAGAAACTTTACAAGTATATGTCAAGTTACAAGTATATGTCAACTAACCCTAAACTGTTTCTGAGAGTTAACAGACATGCAGTTAAAAATGAAGGAAAATTAGTTGACATGTAATTACAAAGTTACTTACAGTTAGTAGAATTTCTAAAGTGTACAATAATATAAAAATAAAGTGTAATCATAAGTACTAATAAACAGCCAATGTGTTAATAATAAGCTAATAAGCAACTAGTTAATAGTGATAATTGGTCCCAGTAATAAAGCGTCAACAATATTTCCTTGAAAATACTGTAATGACATTTATGACAATGCCAGTGACAGTCACCTGAATCTCCAGAGAAATGGTCCTCTCAGCAGCACGAAATTCAATGTCAGACACAAAAGCCCTGCAACGCACTAAAAAATGACAGTGATCAGCCAAAAACAGAAGATAGTTCATAATAAATGAGCAGCATGACAAGTGCTTGTGTATGTGAGAGCAGACCTGTGTCTCCAGGGTTATAAACTGATTTATCAGTCTGAATGAAGATGTATCCAGACTGGAACGACACTGGTAATATGCTTTCTGCACGATGGAATCTGCTAAACTGAGCAACCAGCTTCACATATTTCTTCTTTCCATCTGGTTGCAGCATTTTTGGATCAATCTAAATAAAAAGACAGCATTTAATTTTGTTCATGTTTAGCAACATTTAAACAAATGTAACTCTTTACTTTGAACTAGAACAAATACATTAATAGCTAACTTCACCTCAAGGGTTTTAAGGGCGCTGTAGTTGTTCTGTGATTTGAGGATAACAGAGCCCGCCATTAAGGCAGTTTGGGAGACTGGGTAATCATAGACTACAATGCTGACTTGCAATGGTCGGGAGAGTTTGTGACCCTCCAGCAGGATGTTCTGTTTTGTTCCAGGTCTTATCTTTGCCGGAGCTAACACAGAAAACCTATAACACACAGATTCAATAACAAACAACATATGTTTTTGTGGTGCAAGGATTCAAAAATGTTAAGGTGGTGTAACCTAAAAAGAAAACAAGATGAAATTATGGACAGTCTGAAATTCAAGAAGAAGGAGAAGGATAGTAGTAGTAGTAATAATAATAATAATTCTTATTATCTGGATATTATCACAATTCACTGTTGTGAGTAACAAGACAGTCCATGATCCTGACATTAAGCAGAGGATCGGGGGGGCCAGGGGAGAGCTGAGGCAGAGCCTTGCCTCGAAGGCTGGATGCGGAGGTAAAGGATGCTCCAGCCATGGCGACACTGGAGAATGGCAATTCCACGGGGCTCGCACAGTACTGAGGGCGAGCCAGATGACAGCGGTGGAGGAGGCAGAAGCGAGAAGTAAGGCATTTGTAAGCCTCTTCTGGACCAATCAAGGGAACAGGAATATCGGGCTCTGGAGGGTGCTTTCAAGGAGTGGGCACTGGAGGTTCAGGAGCCCCCTCTGGGCTTGACATGGGAGCCAGAGGTGAAGGAGGGCTGGGTGGGACCAGCGAGGATGAAGGAGAGAGAGAGGTCTCCAGATCTGTCTCTCAATCGATCAGATTCCCCTCGAGGTCTAGCAGTCCCATAATTGTGGGAAGGAGGTCCACTCCATGCTCACACCGTCCACAGCTTGCAGTCTCATGGTGGGCACTGTCACCGGCAGAAATTGGCTCTCCGTCATCATTGGGCTCAGGTTGTTGCTTCGCACCGCGGGGAGATGGTGGGCTGGGCTGGGCCAGATTCCATTCCATGAAGGCAACGAATTCCGTTCGTGGACCATCCTTGGACAACGGTGCTCTGCACACAGCATTCGGGTTAATGTCATAGAACGTGCAGAGCAGGTCTTCTGGGTAGCTGGTGAGTTCTGCAAGGGCCAGAATCTGTCTGATATGGTCCTTGAGCAAATGCTTCCCCTGCTCCAGCAGGATGAGAAGGAATTCGGGCCTGACAAGGGGATCCATGAGGGTAACACATGGAAACAAAAAACACTGTACGAAAACTGAAAATAAATGAAGGGGAAAACGCAAACTGTATATTCGGTCTGGTGTTCACAACTGTGAGGTAGCGAAGAACGAGAAGACACTGAATGAATTACAAATAACAGTCTTTAATACAAGCACACAGGGATGGCGACAGACACAGAGAACTGAACACTCTTTAAATACACAGACAATAAGGGACTAACGACTAGACACACCTGAACCAAATGGCATAAGGAATGGGAGACAGAAACTGGGTCATAGAGTACATGGGAAGCAAAAACACACACAAGACAATCCATGATCTTGACAGTTACAATCATGGCCAAAAATATTGGCGAACATATTTGGTAAATATGATCAAAGAAGGCTGTGAAAATTTATCTGCATGGTTAATCCTTTAGATCTCTTGTTTAAAACATTCCCAAAACTCTAACGTTTCATTGGATAATAAGAATTTAAAATGGGGGAGAATATCATTATGAAATAAATGTTCTCTAATATACATTGGCTACAATTAACAGCACCCTTTTATTCAATACTTTTTGAAACCTCCATTTGCCAGTTTATCAGCTCTAAATGTTTTCCTATAATGCCTGATGAGGTTAGAAAACACCTGACAAGATATCAGAGACCATTCCTTCATCAAGAATCACTCCAGACCATTTAGATTATCAGCTCCATGTTGGTGCTTTCTCTCTTCAGTTCACCTCACTTGTTTTCTACAGGGTTTAGGTCAGAGGACTTGAATGGCCACAGCAGAAGCTTGGCTTTGTGCTCAGCGACCGATTTTTTGTTGTTTTTGAGGTGTGTGTTTGGATTATTGTACAGTCGGAAGATCCAAACATGGCCCATTATAAGATTTCTAACAGAGTAAATCACTTAATGATTTTTTTATCTGTTGGTATTTGATATAATTCATGATACCATGTGTCTAAACAAGATGTCCAGGACCTCCAGCAAAAATATAGTCCCACAACATCAAAAATACAGCAGTATTTCATTGTACACATGGGGTACTTTTTTATCCCTGCGTGCACCAAACCCATCTTTGTTACATCCTCGGTTTGATCACCCTGTCATTCGTTGTGGTGTTTTGGTTTCGGTCTGAGTGTTGTGAGCACTATAAACACAGCAGGCCAGATCCTGTCAGAGGCACAGTCACCCAGCAGGGAATTCTTTTGGGCCAGCATGAAACTAGATTGACCAATACTACAAGAGAGGTGAAGTTTCTGGCCAACCAGGTAGCTGAGCTTACCACTCGTATTCAGGAGCTGCAGCAGGAAGCTGCCCAGGGTGGCCCAAGACTCTTGCAGCTTCGTGTGATTGGAATGAAGGGGCTTGCCGATCAATGTTCTGTGCGGGGCTAGAGGATGACATTCAGGGTGAGCTGGCTACTCATAACCTGCCGCATGACTTCAACAATCTCATTAATATAGCGTTGTGAATTGAGGGTCGACTTCATTGCCACCGTGAACTAGGGTTGGGTACCGAAACCCGGTACCAGTATGGCACCAGTATCTAAGTAACCGAAGCGAATCAAAACGCGGATTTCGGTGCCTCATTTCAGTGCCGTGCCTGAACGACAAACCAAACAAATCTATGCCATTAATAGGCAGGCACACCACTGATGCTGGCACGCACAGTAAATCATTTCCGCGAGAGGAAAACAGATCTACATGCGAAGAAATGGGAGCCCACGAGCTCATTTCAAACCCTCGCGCGCGCATGATGTCATCTGCTCGCAATTCAAACCAATTCAAAACAATTATTCTTGCGCTCGATCTTCTCTCACCTGCTCGGGCGAACATGTTTATTTTTGTCAGTCGTGGGGCGGGGCTTGCTGTTGTAGCTGTAATCTCAAATGTCATTGGTTATTCCCCTTTTCCGGAAGTCAGTATTGGATGCCTGTTATAAGATGATTCATTCACTTGACTTGAGACATGGCATTGTGCCATATGTTAGTTATTGTTTCATAAGCTTCTTGTATTTATTTATTTATTATTGATTCTATCTTTATTTAATGTAATTTAATGTATTGTTCATAGAGTAGATATTTTTCAGATACTTTATTAATAGACTTTTTAAACCTTTTAAAACTTTCATGCAATTTCACGATAAATCATTCAAGTGAACAGTTGTACAGTTTCATATTTATTTGCATCTTGAAATTAATAGTTCTGTATCCCTCTGTGTTGTTTTTATTTGTTCTTTTTGGAAGATAACTGTGCCTTTAAATCTCCTTTGTAATAGATATGATTATAAATCAAGAACAAGGCATTTATAGCTTTATTTATAAACTGCCTACTAATGACTATTAATGTTGGAACAATGCTTTATAAAGGATGAACTGACTATTTACTAATGCTTAACTAATGATTCATAGTGTGCAGTTATTATAAAGTGTTACAGGCACCGGAACCGTTTTAAAAGTATCGATTTGGCACCGATATCGAAAAAACCCTAAACGATACCCAACCCTACCGTCAACGCCTGGCAGTTCGCTCGGCCTGGAGGACGGTGGAGTCATCTCTTGTTTCCCCTACTGACTCCTCAGACGTTTCTCTCTCCGAGGCCCTGTTCGGCCCTGATTGATTCGGGCTGAGGGTAACTTTATGGATAACTCATTAGCTCTTATGTTGTCTGTCTTTGAGCTTTTGCAGGGAGCCAAATTCTTCACCAAGCTTGACCTCCGGAAAACCTATCGCCTGATTTGCATACGTGAGGGAGATAAATGGAAGACAGTCTTTAACCCCCCAGCCACGGGACACTTTGAGTACCAGGTCCTTCCATTTGGGTTGACCAATGCCTCAGCTGTCTTCCAGGCCCTGGTTAATGACATGTTAAGAGACATGGTTAATTGCTTTGTCTTTGTGTACCTTGATGATATCTTGATATTTTCCCCATCTCTGCAGGTACACATTCAGCATGTTAGCCAGGTGCTACAACGGCTGCTGGAGAACCAGCTTTTTAAGGCAGAGAAGTGCGTCTTCCATGCCCAGTTGGTTTCGTTCTTGGGGTTCATCATTTCAGCGGGTGGCTTTGGCCTGGGCTAATAAATGGACAAAAGCAGCGGCTGATTGTCACAGGACTCCGGCTCCAAGTTATGTATGTGGTCAAAGGGTATGGCACTCCACCAAGGACCTGCCTCTCAGGGTAGCCTCACATACGTTGGCACCCAGGTTCATTGGCCCATACCAGATCACCGAGTTTCTGAGTCCGGTGGCGGTGCGTTTCAAGCTTCCTCCTACGCTTGGTCGGATGCACCCAGTTTTTTCCCTTTTTTTATAACAGTATTAGTTCAGGTTGTTAAATGGCATATATGATCATTTATGAAATAAATAAATAGTAATACTCAATATTTTTATAAAATCATGTTATTTATGCGTTTAAAAAAAGCCTGCCTTAGATGTTTGTAAACATTATATGAAATAATCAAGATGCAGCCTTACTGTCACGCTGGCACTCCCACAGATAGGACATAAGGCACAGATCTTGCAAATAACAGTGACTTTAATCAGAGAACAACTGGAGCCTTTTAACAAAGTACACACTAGGTTGACACTTAAAGACTGACACAGAGGGTAGAAACACAGACGCTTAAATGCACAGACTAATTAGGACATAACTAAGGACACCTGGGGAAGACAGCTGGGAGAACATCAACTAATAATCACATGAACATAGGAAATACCAAACATGGACAGGGGCGGACACAAGAGGAGCAAAAGCACATGGCACACTAAACACAAAGTCTGACACTTACACTCTCAGACCTAACTGTTATACCATGTAACATTTTCTGAGTCATTAAATAAATGAACATGGACTCTTGGGGAAATTCCTGTTCTCTGTACATTGATTAGGGATGTGTTAAGTAACTTTAAGGTCATAGAACAGAGGAGTTGTGTACTTACGTCGGAGAATGATCGATAACCGGCTCACTGTAAACACAGATAACACACTCAGTTACTGATGAATATAAATACATAAACACAATTTTATATCCGACCATATCCATAAAAAATTTACAATATTCTCTCAGAAGCACAAAATACAAAACACACACAAAAAATATATACTTACACTATTTGAATATTACCACTCCATACTGTCCTCTTGCTGTTCATTTGACAAGATAAACACATAAAAAAATGTTGAGGACAAAATAATTTTTTTTATAAATTATTAAACATTATTATTAAAATATTAAACGCACTGTCTTTGAGCGGAAGTCTGACCATCTGAGACGTGACAGAGCAATGACCATAACAGCAGTGGAAAAAGCATCATCCTGCTGGACTAAACTCTCACAGTATGTCAGAGACAACAGCAGGACAACTGAGATACCCCGAATATCCCTCCCACTACCCACAATACAGTTATCTCCAAACTTTGAGAAACTCTTGTGTAATGTTTGCTTTATTCTCAGCACAAACAAGTGGCCAGATATTTGGCAAAATTTAAATGAATTCAGGCTTTCGGCAGTTGAAACATCACTTACTTAAATTATTGTCAACAAAATGCTATTAAGAGTACATTTTTATATTTTCTCAAGAAAATTTGAGTGGAAAAACACACTGTCTCAATACCAAGGTGTTTTTATCCCATAAGCAAAAGTCGTTGCATTCTTAGCATTGCCACAAGGGGCACTAAAAACTTTGCCTAATAAGAGTGACCTGTGGCCGATTATGGTGTCCCATACTTAGAATTTGTGCCCTGTATTTCACACATCCAAGTGCACACACATAAACAGCAGTGAACACACACACACAGCGCAAACACACTTCTTGCTGTGGGCAGCCATTTTTGCTGAGGGGAGCAGAGGGGGTTCAGTGCCTTGCTCAAGGGTTTCACCTCAGTCATGGTACTGAAGGTGAAAGAGAGCATTGTTTACTCACTTTCCCCAACTACAATCCCTGCAAGTACTGAGACTCGAACCCGCGACCTTTGGCTACAAGTCTGACTTTAACCATTAGGCCACAACTGCCACAGTTTAACAATTAGCAATTAGCAAGGATGTAAACAAGGTTGTAAGGATTAGACAACAACTCACAACTTTAAAACTGTTTTATAGACTTTTTGCTACTTAGCTGTTGTTTTTTTGTCTTATTTTTATTTCTGTAAAAAAATGGCACTACCCTAAGGCCTATTTTTACAGTCAGTTCTTTGTTTTGTTTTTTCCTTTTTTTTAGGCCAACTACTGTGTGTTATTTAGAGCCTAAAGGGGCATTTATATGACACCATTTTCAAAAAAAAAAAACAATTTAGCTGTTACCTGACACAACAACCATTCATGGCCTTGAATGAATAGTACAGTGCTTTTAGACTTTATTGTGGATCCGTGTGAACAGGGATTGTTTTGACAATGTTGTCATCCATACATAAAACCATACACAAAAAGCTAAATTGGTACATTATCAAGTCCGACAGCCACTTTCTGTCAGGTCCTTTGAAAAGCTCTTTAGCTCGCCACATTTCCCCTCCAGTGCAGATCCAGCTCCACATTCAGACTCAGACGGCCAGCGCTCGACCCACGTGTCCTTACCTAGCATATACACATACCTGAGAGAGAAAACAACACAGAATTATGAAAAATTTACCATAATATGAACATTTTCTGTGCTTAACACTACTAACTTGTTGGATGTGCTCCCTGTGTGCCAAACATCAGTGATAGGCCCAATGATCAGATAGTCCTGACCCTCTGTCAAAACAAGTCCTGTCCTACAGCTTGCATGAGAGAGGAACGTCCTCCTCTCATTCACGTTCAGGCCTTCCTCTGAGCCTACACAAACACAAATGGAGATACATGAGTCAGACTGCTGGGTACAAAAAGAAAATCAGACTCTAGTAGACATACCCTCTTTGATAACCTGCACAATCTCCATCTCATACTGGTCATAGTGACTTTGGCTGGCGCTGATCAGTTTGACCCTGTAGGCTGAAAAAAGCACATTTATTGATTAGATGATGTGACATCATAATGGCGTTCCCCAAAAAACACATTAATTTACCACTCACCATGATGTAATTTATTGCACACAGTGGCCTGCCTCTGTTCTTTACTGAAAGACGAAGAGTCTTCCTTCATTACACAACAGTCACCTATGAAGAAAGGTTTATAACTGCTTTATAACTGATTAAAGGTATAATTTTGATTGAGAACACAAAATCCAGCTAAACTGACCCTGTGAGCAGCGACACACATTATCTTTGCAGATCTGATCAAGCTGCTCTTTGTCTTCTGGAGGAGAATAGAACCTGCTACAGCGCTTATCTGAAAGTCCAGAAACACAATATCACAACAATTAGAACTACAAACTAACAAAGATAGCTAGAGTTTAAATGGCAAAAAAGTAGCAAAGGGATTCTTGCAACACCTGACATAAAGCATGTTTAAAACATCCTGATTTTACAGAATCAATCATTTTGTGTTAAAGGCAGTGTAGGTGATTTGGATCGAAAGCATTTTTTGTTATGCTCTGAAATGCCTTGAGGGAGAGTAAATCATGGCCTAATTTTCATTTTTGGATAAAGTAACCCTTTAATGGCAGTTCAGTTCAGTTCAGAAACGTAACAACACACTTCAGTTTGATAGCAGAAACATTGTGATGTGAGTTAAATGGCAAAGTATTATACTTAAGGTAACGTGTATGAACCTTTGTTGTAGTACTGGTACACTGTGACAGTTGAGGGCTGAAGGAGACCCACTTTAAATTTCTGATGCAGTCTGAATGAGATTGTGTCTGTCTGAGTACTGGACACCTGTCCGGGACATACAGACAAAGACAAACATACTATGTTGCCTTCATTTGCATCATGTTAAACAAGCATGAACTATAATGATGGCTGTTAGCTCACCCTAAACAGATGAATTATGAGGGATCCTCTGTCGCTCAGGTTGTCCACCACTTTGAAGTTGTTGATGTAGCGATCCACCTAATTTGTGAGCTAGCAGACATTATGACAACATTATCACAACACACATTATAATTTGTATGGGATGTTTTTTTTTTTTTTTTTTTTTAAATGTATTTTTATTTAAAAAAATAAACTTTTAAATCACATGGGCCAATATTTTATTCACAATAGAACACAATAGAACATAACAAATGTTTAAACAGATCAATTTTACACTTGTATCCAGTAAATGAGTTCATTTAAATTTTGATGCTTGCTACAGGTCTCAAAAAAGTTGTCACAGGGGCAACAAAGGGCTGAAAATACAAGAAATTTAGAAAATGTTAAAATGGGAAAACATCTAGCAAGTAATTAAGTTAATTGACATCAGATTTTTAACATGATTAGCTAGCTTTAAAAGGGATGTCTTATAGAGGCAGTCTCTCTAGTAAAGATGGGCAGAGGCTCTCCAATCTGTGAAAGAGTGCATAAAAAGATTGTGGAACACTTTAAAAACATCATTCCTCAAAGTCAAATTGCAAAAGCCTTGCAAATCTCACAATCTACAGTGCATAACATCATCAAAAGATTCAGAGAAACTGAAGAAATCTCTGTGTGTAAGGGACAAGGCCGAAGTCCATTGTTGGATGTCCTCAGACAACACTGCATCACTCATCGGCATGATCTTGTCATTGACATTACTAAATGGGATCAGGAATACTTCCAGAAACCACTGTCGATAAACACAGTCTGCAGATGCCAACTGTAGTTCGTTATGGAGACCGAGACTTTGATATGTTTTATAAGAACTTCTTTATTAGCTCCTACATGGAGCTCTCATCAATCAAGACCGCCTATTCCACTGGGGGGGCACCTTAACACAGGAATGACCATATATGAACATAGCTTCCTTAAACACATCTTGACTATAGCTTAAATAACTGGATTGCACATCAGTTATCTACACCAACTAAAGCTCTATCATGCAAAAAGGAAGCCATATGTAAACATGGTCTAGAAGCGCCATCATGTCCTGTGGGCCAAGGCTCATTTAAAATGGACTGTCTGTTTCGAAGTGAAAAAGTGTTCTATTGTCAGAAGAGGTCAAATTTGACATTCTTGTTGGAAATCATGGACACCGTGTCTTCTGGGCTAATGAGGAGGGAGATGACACCTATTTCAGGGAAGGCCTTGTGTTATTCAGCAGGACAATGCAAAATCACATACTGCAGCTATTACAACAGCATGGCTGTGCAGTAGAAGATTCTGGGTTCTGAACTAGCCTGCCTGCAGTCTAGATCACCTAGAGAGAACATTTGGCGTACAATTATATGAAAAAGACATCAAAGATGACCACAAACTCTTCAGCATTTGGAAACCTGTATCAGGCGAGAATGGGACCAAATTCCACCAAAACTCCAGAAACTCATAAGCTCAAAGCACAGACATCTTCAGACTGTTTTGAAAAGAGGAGATGCTATACCATAGTAAACATGCCCCAGTCGCAACTAATTTCAAACCTTCAGCAGGCATCAAATTTGAAATGAGCTCATTTTGTGCATAAAATTGTAAAATTTGTTAGGTTACCTATGCTTTATTGTGAACAAAATATTGGCTTATATGATTTGAAATTCTTCTAGTTTTCATTTAATTCACTTATAAAAATTTTCACTTACCGGAATTCGGGTTGTATTATAATACTTGCAATCAACTTTTTTCTATCTTTAATGTAGCTTTTGGCAATGCATTATAGGAAATCTCCATGATATTGAATGTGGCAAAACTTAACACTCTTCATGTTCCTCGAGACACTTTAGCACAGTTGTGATGCTGTCTAAGTACACTACTACAACACAGTTAGCTGCAGAATTAGCTTCTACCGCTAATGTAGTGCCACATGATGTCATGAGTTTGGTCTTACCAACTCTAAATCTGAGTTTTCAGGCTCAAAGCCGGTGGGCAGGCTGATGTCCAGAATCACCATCCTCACTTGCCGTCCCTCCAGAGCTCTTTGGGGGTACAAAGCAGTGAATTATGGGTACCAACCCAGTTTACATAGCTATCTAAAAAAAAGATGTCTACCTATAACTGCTTACCTCACACTGATATTGAGTCTGTATGACTTTTCTACTTCAGATGAGGGTTTTTCTAAAATGGATCAGAGTGATCTTTTATTATAAGACTATTATAAGACTATAATATTATTTTTTTATTTTATTTTTTAAAGTTCCAAGAACTGTGCATTGCAAAGTATTGTACTGTAAAGGCTGTGTACAGTGGAGAACGCACCACTAGTCTCAGCGATGGAGACATCCAGCTGAAATCCGTTACATGTGCTGTTCTCATACACATCAGGAAGCTGGTGGTACACCGTCACTACCTGGGATTCATAAAAAAGACAAAGTTTTGTAACTAAATTACATCTTTATTTTATAGTCTAATTCAATAATTTGATGTATATGTGAGCATTTAACACCTCCAGGATACCCTTGCCCTTCCCAGAAGCCTCCACTGTGAATTTCTGGTCAAGAGGCACCTGGAAAAGACAATAAAAGTGAGTTACTGTATTTCACTCCAAACTTCTTTTCCTTTATCTAGAGAATTATTATTGTCACGAGGCGGTCCTCGGAATATTAGTTCCCACCCGGACCGTTCTCGCCCACGCACCTCGGGGATTTCCGCCCCGGACTTTCCCGCCGTTCT
>JAUMHE010000079.1:9956657-9972372 GCA_032359235.1 Enteromius mattozi
AATGTCTGGGACAGTTTGTGAGCCTCCAGCAGGATGTTCTGTTTTGTTCCCGGTCTTATCTTTGCGGGAGCTAAAACGTAAAACCTGAACCAGAACACACATATCCAATAACACACACACGTTCAGTTTCCATATTCAGAATTATTTTAAATTATTCAGTTTTTTTGATGCCTGATGTAAAAATGTAAGTGGCCTATACATAAATAAATAAATAAACTGCCTAAAAGTAATAATAATAATAATAATTATTATTATTGCTGTCATTAGTATTGTTTTTAAATGTTTGTATAGCTCTTAAGATAATAATAACAATACTACTACTACTACTACTACTAATAATAATAATAATAATTATTATTATTATTATTATTATATAAAAAGCAATGCACAGCATGAAATACTACTACTACTTCTACTAACAATAAGAATTTTTTTAACCAAAATGCAGAGGGCCATTTTGCTGTCATGTGACCAAAACAAAAAATAAATAAATAAAATACAGGGAATATTGGACCCTCACGATCAAGTGTGTCAATATTAAAGTCTCTTAATAAAATCAAATAATTTGGCATTTTTATTACAAGATTGGTTCAGGTCGCCAAATCGTAACTATGTAACTTAAGGTCATAGGACAGAAGACAGTTACTTACGTTGGAGGTTGGTCTTTGACCAGATCACTGTAAACACAGATAACACACACAGATACAGATAACGCCAATTTAAGCCACAATTTGATTTTAAACACAACAGAAATGTATAAGTGACCATTTTATATCCAACTATTTTCCTAAACATTTTTCAGAACAGAACACGCACATGTGCTGTTCTTAGTTGACAATATAAACAACATAATAAATCAATGTCAAGATGAAAAGTTAAATTTTTGCACTTTACAAAAAAGTTATTAATAAAATATTACACAACGCACTGTCTTGGAGCAGAAATCCGGCCATCTGAGACGTGACAGAGCAATGCCGTAAATAACAGCAGTGGAAAGAGCATCATCCTGCTGGACTAAACTCTCACAGTATGTCAGAGACAACAGCAGGAAAACCAAATATCCCTCCCACTACCCACAATACAGTTATCTCCAAACTTTGAGAAACTCTTGTGTAATGTTTGCTTTATTCTCAGCACAAACACATGGCCACATATCTAACAAAATTCAAACTAATTCAGGTATTCAGCATTAGAAAGATCTCTAACTCAAAGTATTCTCAACAAAATGCTATTAAAAAAAAAAAAAAAGGTTTTAGTACATTGTTATAAAAGTGAAGTCAGGCTTTTTCACACCCTTGTTTCACAAACACAATCTCATATGGGTGGTATATGTGAATATAAAAGGAACCCAAAAGTAGGCTACATCTTCAAAAATGTGATTTAAAAATGTATTTTAACTTAAAACTATATTTATGAATGTATATATTTGAAATGTGATGAGTTAATATACTGGAATGGATAATCTCACTTGAATGTGTCATCTTTTAGTTGTTAAATTGTTTCCTCTGGTGGCATTTGTACTCATTTTATTAATTCCTTCCCTTATTATTATTATTATTATTATTATTATTATTTTAATCAGGAACACATTGTACAAATTCGTTCCCCCATTTTAATATCTTAAATCTTGGCCACGGTTTATTAATCATTTTCTCATTTAGTCATGTTAAATTGTAGCTACTCTCATGGTTCTGTTAGTTTGGACTTTCAGTACCTTTTCCTCATTTGTTGTCATGGTTATTAATTTGATTTCATCATTCTGTTCAGGTGTGTGTCGTTAGTGTCCTCGTTGGCTGGTGTATTTAAGTTGTTCTCATGCTGTTCTTTATTGGCTGGTCTCTTTCAGTTGTGTGAATGTGTTGCTGTTCTGTGAATAACGAACACCCACTACACCAGTGTTTCCCAAACCTGTCCTGGAGGACCCCCTGCCCTGCATATTTTGTATGTCTCCCTCATCTAACACACCTGATTCCACTCATCAGCTCATTAGTAGAGACTGCAAGAACTAAATTGGGTGTGTCTGATGCAATCAAGGTTGTTCCAAAACTGTCTGTCTTCACTGAGCAGTCGATTTATTCTGTCACGACCATAGTATCCCCTATTGACAGCGCTCCCGGTGTGGGAGTCGCTATTTTATGTGTGAGCAGTATACACCTTACTGGAATTTTCACCCAGCCTCCCTCTACCTAGTCATCTACCATCTTCTGCCCCATTGCTACTGCATCTGTATCCTGTCAGTCCCTCAGCTCATTCTCAGCTTTACATCTGCCGAGTGGATTTGTTTCGGGTCTGTCAGTCTCCTGTCCACTGACGTCAAAGGATCCCCGGTCTCTGCTTCCAACCTCCGTGACCCAGACTCAAGCTTGGCCCAGCAACCCAGGAGCTTCACCATGGCTCCTAGCTTGCTTGTTTGTATTGTGCTCAGAGCAGTCCCTCCAGCTCCACCTTGGTCCTCTGTCACTCTGGCTCCATCGTGGCGTTCTGGATCCCCACCTGCGCCTCACTCACCTCACCCATCTGCTCCCTCTTGGCCCTCCAGATCCGCTACATTGTCCCTGCTTTATGGCTCTCTCTGGGATTTCTCACCACTAGTTTCTCCTCTGTCAGTCGGCCCACTGTAGTCATCAGCCCTTCCTATATCGGCTCTACCATGGGCCGCCTTCCTGGCTGTGGTCTGGGTTCCACCTGATTCCTCCTCCTCCTGGGTCCTTCCTTCATCAGCTCTGCCACATTGTGCCAATTTTTTTTTAAATTTTTTTTATAACTAATGGCCATGTTGTACTTGTTTTGGGGTTTATTGTGTGTTTTGTTTTTGTTACATTTTGGCCACATCTCATCTGTTTTGTGAATTTTGCTAAAAGCAAGGCCAAGCGGTACCATTTTATTGTTATTGTTTTTAACTTTTTGTTAAACTGTGGTCATGCTGTATCAGTTTGTTCCCTCATTTAAACTTATTTTTATATATTTAATTTTCACTAAATAGATATTGTCTCTGTGTAAACTACACCAACCCAAATTTGTGTTTCTTCACGTGCACAGGAATTACTTTGTCACATTGTGGCACATCACACACTATAGGAGCAAAACGGTGAATTCTACTACACTTGCCATATTTTCATGTGATTTTTCACTTTACATTCATACCTACTGCCCGACAAAGACAGCACACCAGACACCAACAGATTTTCAACCGACTGTGAACAAGGAAAATCTAGCAAAATCTCGGGATTTGAGAATAAATAATAGGATGCGTTGTATAAACACTCTCTTGCCACAAATCGAGGAGCCGATCCTCCATCTCTGCTGTCTAAAATCCTTTTGTGCTGCGCCGTGACTGCGTTTGTTATTATGCTTCGGTCTTACGTGAGCTGGCTTTCTGATTGGATATAGTTTCCTTTCACGTGATAATCTCCAGATCAGATTTCAGATTGAGAATATTGCAACATGTTGAACATTTACGATTTGTGATCGGGGCGCCTCTGATGTTCTTCAGAGCAGATTCAGTCACTCTTAACACACATTACACCACAGGAAAATCTCATAAGATCATCTTTAAGCCACCAAGATAATCGGGACGCTTGGCTTGTCGGAAGAGGAGAAACCGGCCCAAAATCAGCCCGAATATCTTGTGGTGTGTACTCGCCTTAGACTCAGTTTTGTACTCAGTCGACCACCTCTATCGCCCCCTTTTGTCCCGGAGATTATTACAGCCTTTTGTAGCACATAAATCAACAAGTGCAACGTTCAATGCTCTAAAACTGAAAAAGAAAACCCTGACACACTCTCAATATTGTTTATTTTTTTTCATAAGATGATACATATAAGAAACTATGTTATTTCAACTAGCAGTCTAAATCAGACCTCGCTGCCCGAGTCAGAGTCACTATAATCTGCAACCAGGGACCTTCCAGCACACAAGTCAAAACTTTTGTCTTCCTCTGACGGGCTTCCTTCATGCACCTTTGCAGTGCAGCTTTGAGTGTTTGTGTCTGTGCTTGAACTCATGTTTTTTGTTAGAGGAGAAGATGAGTCTGTGGCGTTTGTGTCTACAGCTGTTGTATTAGTGTCCGGGGATGAGCTGCAGGTCATAACATTGACGCTTTCAGTCTTGCTGCTTTCTGACTTCCTGCGTACCAGGATGTGTGAGCTTGGTGTTGAAGAGCTGAGTGCTTTAGCCATGGCTGCTCCTCGACCCTGCTGGCCTAACTTTTGCAAGAGGCTCCCAGCGGCTCCCCCTGTCGCTGAAGATGGGCTACTGAACCAAGAACGAGACGAAATCTGTTGCCTTTTTGTGTGCTGTCTGTCATCATATGCTGGAAGACAAAGATTTATCCAAATTACAATAATAATAAAATAATTTAATATATACAATATATATAACTTAATAGTATATTATGTGTATAGAAATATATAAACTTAAATAAATCTAAAATAAATACCTTTTTTACTTAAAAGGAGTGAAGATTAATTCACTAAAAAAATTAAAAGGATAGGTCAAACTCACAATCTGGACTCTGGAAAGTGAGCAATGATGCCAGTTTCTTATCTTCTTCTTTTTCCGGTAACAAAGGGATGGACAAACCAGTTCTCATTCGTACTGCATTGTCTTTCTCCTCCTCCTCAGCAATCACTTTCTTCTCAGTCTGTATTGGCAAATCAAAAATAGATTAAAATGCAAACCTTTCATTACTGATGCAAATCTGCTGCGATGGGCAACATTTAACTCACCCTGAACTTCCTGCGGAGGGCACTGTTAAGCTGAAAGTCATCTTTCCATCCGGACTGTTGCTCTTGAAGCTCAGTTAGAGACGGGATGGCGGCACGTAGCTTTTCTTTATCCTTTCCTCCGTGATCTAATTTATACATTGCGTCTGTCTCCAGCTTCTCTTTCTCACTGTGCTCTGTAGAAGAAAACAGCATGTTAAGCCTTGATTTCTTGATGACTGTAATACATTAACAGCGATTAATGACTTAAATGTTGTTTTCTTCATATTACTAACACATTTTAAAGAATATTGAAAATATCAAAATGAATACTGAGTACAGCTGGATAGAAAGACAGACTGGGAATGACAGCTAGTGGATGGATGGATGGATGGATGGACAGAAAGAAAGGCAGGTATAGACAGGTACACAAATAGACAGACAAGACTGACTGACTGACAGACAGAGTTGAGGTCAAAAGTTTACACCCCTCTTTGAGAATCTGCAAAATGTAAATTTTACCAAAAAATGAGGGACGTTATGGTTTTATGTAGTACTGACCTGGACAAGATTTCACATAAAAGATGTTTATATATATTCCACAAGAGAAAATAATAGATACATTTATATATAAAACAAATTTGATTCTTAATACTGTTTTTTCTCCTGAACAGTTCTTCAGAAAAATCCAAATTCTTTGTTTTTCCAGTATATTTGTGTATTTGAACCCTTTCCAGCAGTGACTGTAGGATTTTGAGATCCATCTTTTCATACAGAAGACAACTGAGGGACTCATATGCAACTATTACAGAAGCTTCAAATGCTCAATGATGCTCCAGAAAGAAAGAAAAACACATGCGCTAATCTCTGGGGGGTGAAAACTTTTGAAAAGAATGGAGATTTACGTTTCTCTTATTTACAATTATTATACTATAATAATATAACAAACATGAGTTTCACACCAGTAGTGAGTATCTGCTCATTCTCAGCCATGTCCCATCTTTCTTCCTTCCTTTGCGCTCCACTCACGATGACATAATCACAGGTGGCCGGGTCTGTCTGCATCTCTATGTAGTTCACACACAGATGGCACTTCATCCTGAACCTGTGAAACACAAACCTAAAGATAGTTAAGATATGCATATATATGAACGGATCATGACACTAAAATGCTGGAGATCGGGACGCTACCTCACCTATATATTGGAGTTGTGTAGTAATTGCCCACCTTCTTCTTCTCTGCATTGTATCGAACCCCTGTGAGAACAGAATAATTAATTATACACACGCTATATACTATATACTGCAGAAATAGTGAATATTATGCATAACTTCGATGCCATACCCATGCCGATATGATTCTTACAGCCATCGCACCAAATATTATACGGCATCTCAAATCTGAAAACACAAAACACAGATTGTCAAATCATGGAAATCAAAAAAAACAGTAATAGAATTCACAACACTGTAAATGTTTGTGTATTACCGGATGATGAGGATGCCCTGAGACAGTTTCCTGGCCCGCTCCCGTAGCGGGTGTGTTTTCCAGTAGCCGTTGATGGAGCCATGCTGTTATGAGTGGAATAGAAATATATGTTTCAGGAAGAATTATTTCAATATACATGCTGTAACATGTTCTTGCAAGAAAGAACGGAGTAAATTTTATTAGTCTTTCGCACCTTGGCTGGATCAAAATCTGGAGGGTAGTACTTATTTACTCCTTTACGTTCACCCTAAAACAGAGAACAAACATTAACATGATATTTTTTGTTTGTTTGTTTGTTTTAAATAAAAGAACTAGTGTTATTGTTAACTTAAAAAGTAAATAATGCAGAATATAAATATAAAAAAACGTTATCGCACATTAAAATCAAATCTATATAGAATACAAATAAACAGCTAATTAAAATTATTCATAAATACTACATATGCTAAATATACTAATAACATAACCATACCATGTTGCTGGTTTAAGATCAGCTCCAGATGATTTTAATATCAGTAAGTGTACAACTGCAGGGAAAGAAAAAAACATGACAGAGGAAAATTATTACACGTATGGTGTATCAGATCGCCTTAACTCTAACAAAAGTAGCGTTAAAACCAACAGACGTGGTGCTATGACAGAAGAATATGGCAATCATACAGCACCACAGTAATGAGTATCAAAATATTACTAGCTTGTCAAAATTAAAACGATTTATTAAAACGCGTTAAATATAGGCAAATTAACTGTAAGCATGATCAGCTGATATACGATATAAAAATATCCAAAACCAATCAAACCGGACCAAAACAACAATTAATACGCAAACTTTGTTATTTACCTTAATAATTACGAAGTAAATGAGAGTAATTTTGCGCGTAACAACACTGACCAAACAACCATCTGCGTAAAGAGCGTCAGCGTCGTTTCCTCGTCACCTCACGTCACGCTAGAGACGTTTGCGTGCGTCAACTGCGCCGCCTGTTGAGCGGAGGACACACGACGACCTTTTAGAAACACAGGTAACTTTAATGCTGTTTCTAACAACTTATAAACTTGAATTGTATTACGAAAATAAGATATTTGAACGACGGGGAAACCCTCTAAGATGGAAAACTCCCGTGTGAGTCAGTCGTGAGGTGTAAATAATATGCTGTCGTCTGTTGGCTCACATTCACTCGGAATAACCGTGCCATGTTTGCCAGGTGGGATTTCACTTGCAGGTGGGCATTTTCCCGCCAGTGAGGGATAGTGGAACATCTCTGGAGTTTGTCTTCTGTGAATGTGTAGCCAGGTGGACAGAAAAACTTGGACATGTAAGGCTTTTTCCAAACCAGGCATGGAAAACATACGTGACATTAGACAAACAGCTCGCCCTTTTTACAAAAAAAAAAAAAATAATAATAATTTGGAGTTTGCGTTGAACTAATTTGTAATGGCGCAATGGATCTTTTGCTCAATTTCTGGGTTTCTCAGCAGCGGAAGTCGTCATAGTTGGGTTAACTTCAAGACCAGTGAATGGGAGAGTACCACAAATATATCTTTTGCATTCCCCGTTTGCTCAAAAAGCAGAAGAAAACTCCACAATGGTATTTTTGTGACTTTCAAAAGAAGGAAAAAAAAATAGAGAGCGATGTCAAATTTACCGTCCCTCCGTGAGGCGCTGCATTAGAAACACCATTGCACTAACATTAACTTTAACATTATTTGATGCAAAGGTGATATAACACAAAGTATAGTGTTGTAAATGTACATACATTAAATATATATTTATGTAAAAAATGCAATGCTGATGACCGTTAAATGCATCATCGCAGTCTTGTGAAAAGTCCATATTAAATATAACCTATTACCCACCATAAACACACGAAGGAAAGTGCTGGTCCAGTGTGATGGAGGGATGTTGAGAAAGGTGTGAGTGGATGAGGAGTGATGGAAGAGGCAGGAGCTTCTAGTGCGCTGGTCAGATTTACAGCACAAACAGCCCTCGCCTGGCGAGTTTGAGATTCCCCACTAATTCCCACAGAATGCTTCCTAACACTGGAACGCTGCTCTTGCATTCCTGCCCGGAGCAGACAAGCCCTATATGGGCCGGACAGGAGACCCGCTGGAGTCGGAATGCAACACAGCTCCGTTAAGGTCATCCATACCTTAAACACCCCTGAGGAATGACCCCGAACTAACACACTTCTCACCTGTCATGAGCAGATACACATTTTATTCTGTTTGTAAAAATCTAGCCGAGGGACCAGGTGTTTGTCTGTAAACCACCAGGCGCATGTGAGAAAATGTGTGGTTTTAAGTGCAGATTTTGCTAATGTTATTATTTTTATTAATACAAAATCATAAAATTAAAAGCCTGAATGTCCCATTCTAAATAAGTTTACATTTGATTGTTATTTATTTATTGTTTTAGCAAACAAATAGCTTATTTTAGTGTGTTTTTAGGCTATTTGACACATTTCCATCAAACTGGCTTGAGTAATGTTTATATATAATCAAACCATTTCAATATTATGTCACAGTGATCTATTCCACACATATTTACAGTACACTTCTACAATTAATTACAGTTTTACTGTAATCATTTAAACTAGACTAATTTATATTACCAATAAATATCACTTATTAATATTCTGAATCAGTGTTTATGTTTCTGAATCTATTTTAATTTTAGTTAAAGGTTTTCGTGTTTTTGATGTCATTTTTATGTTTTTAAATTCTTGATGGTTTTTATGATTTTTTTATTTCAGCTATTATTTTCAGCTATTTTAGCTAACTATTTATTATTTATTTAAAATGAGAAATATTGCCTTGACAAATAGCTGGAAAAACATTTTAGTTCAGTTAACATTTATTTAATATCAAGTTGCCTTTTTTTTTTTTTTAAAAAAAAAAGATTTCAATTTAATTTCATGTATTTGTTAACAGCATTAGTTAACTATATAACCCTGTTTATTAATATGTGTTGTTTTGCATACATCTTACCCTAAGAATTTTCTTATCAGAAGACAAAGTATGAGGAATGGCGAGACTATGAACTTTTTTTTATAACTAAATCCGTGAGTGCATGCATAGGTGAGCTCTTGTGATTTGTACCAGACAGACAAAGCTCTTTTCCCTTCTTTCCGTCTGATGGGCCGTGAGTCCACACCTCCCTTCCATGTCACCGTGTGTTTTACAGTGTGTGAGTAAGACTGTTTTTCCACTCTGTGACTTTGATATGAGATTCCTGCCTGACTCAGACAGCCTCAGATTCCTAAGAGGCTCTGTCAGGACATGCCAGAAGGGTTGCCGTATCCCCCACTGTACTTCCACAAATATGATGCACTTTGGTGCCCAAATACCAAGTTTTTCACGAAAACTATTAGATATGGTTTGAAAAAAATAGCCTAACAAGAAAAGTTGTTACTTTAAAATACGTCAAATGACTGTAATCCCTGCCACCACCACACCATATCATAAAATTTGTGAGGTCCAATCAAATCTTTAAAAGAAATTACTGTTTTATGAGGTGCTGATATATACAAATTTAGAAACATTGTGGTCCACCCAACATAAGTCAGTGGGGGAACAAACAGATTGTACAAAACCATATGAATGAGATGCATGAATTCAAACAATTTAACCACTAATTCACCATAATTTAAATAGTTAGGAGTTGCTATGGAATTGTTGTGAAACTAAAACTGTTATTAAAATATTATTTTAATGTTATACTAAATTACATCGAAAGGTTTCATTATTTAATCATTTTAATTATAAAAAGACATAGATTTCATTTTTTTTTTGTATTCCAATCTGTTACTGCATTTTTTTTCTCTCATTACAAAAATAATCTTTAAAACTGTGACATCCCGTCAGTGACATACTTTAGACAAGACAAGCAGGAAAAGAAGTAAAAATCAATCCAATTTTTATACAAATTGTAGCATTGACTGCATTTGTAAAGTTCAACCCTGTTTCCATAATTATTTTAAAAGGGTTTTTTTTCATGCTCATGTTTATTATTAAAAATTGCCATGCAGATCCGTCTTACTTTCACTTTTCATCATCATCTTATCTATCTTCATGCAAGGACTGAATAATACGAATCTATGGGAGGACAAACAGGAGTACGGAATGAATAATAAACGGTTTTAAAAAGAGATTAATCATACTCTTATTTCACTGGCGAGACAAATAGCTATTCTACTCCAAATCCATTCCCTTACAGATTTACTCTTTCTACCTGGGGACCGACACCTTAACTTTACTCTGGTCTGGAAGAAGGCATCTAGTTTTAACAAGCTTGTACGGAGCTCTCAGCCAACAGCATGGCAGCAGCACCAGTGGAAACTGTTCTAACTGTAATCTTTGTCATGATGGATGAGTTAAAAAGAGTTATAAATAAAGACAGATTCTAGCTGAGAAGAGATTGCTATGTAAGTTTCCCTTAAAGTAGACTGTTTTATGGTCCTGTGACAAGTTTTAACCGCCTGACGATTGGCTGAAATCCTTTTCCACTGATCATATTTTAATACTGATGGATGTCTGACTGGAAAACATTTCAACTGCACACAATCCCAGGTCTTAGGTATTCTACTTGAAAATAACTGCATTGAATTGGGCATTGTCCTGAAAGATTTGGGAATATTTTATAAAACCAAACTATATTTTGCATAACATTATACCTGAAGGAAAGGAAAGGCCTGGCTTTTTAGTAAAGCCTCGTTAACTAATCTTTTTATACTTTATAAACTCTGAATATAATATGTCCACAAGGTAGTTAAAGTTGCATAGTGTTCTGAGGATTGGACAGCAAGAAGTGCATAGAACAGTGAAAAATTACAGTAAAGAAAGAAAATATACAAATAGTAGAATTTATTTAGAAAATATATTAAATTTGTCAACCCTGTTACCGTCCTAACTCCCTTTTATTACAATAATTCTGTCAAAATTACATGTTTTCAGAAAGTAAATTCAAATTAATGTCACATAGAAGTCTCCTGTTTTCAGGGGCAAGCTTAGTATGTCAGCCCTGTTACCATATAGTAAATGTAAATGTTACATAGTAAATGTCTATGAGAAATAAAATATTTCAGTTTTGCCAGTATTACATTCTCTTTCTAAGAACCAGAGTGTCATCGTTGTTTGGAAGAAGCACTGAACGACTAACTGAACTACAAAACTGTTACCATCATAACCTTTTACTACAATAATCCTGTCAACCCCGTTAGCATCACAACATTTTTTAATTACTATAATTCTGGCAAAATTACAAGGCAAGTAAATGGCTCAAATGGCTTGCAGATCTTACAATGTCAAACCTGTTACCATGATTTTTTAAATGAAGACATTTCCATTTATGTCAGTATTCTTTTTTATACAGTAAACTTGGGAGTATCATCATGCTTAGAATAAATCAGGGTTGTCACAAATCATCTAACTTAAAACATTCAAAAATCAACCCTGTTATCTTTTTGAGGGTCTATATTAATTTAGCTTCAGATGCCATAATACATTTTATCAACACCCAGAGCACAACATCATTTCTTTGCTTTAAATACATTTTAAATAAATAAATTGTAAAATTGTAAGATCTTCTTACAGTGTCCCCAAAAAGTAACACTTGAGAGACACAAAAATCTTTGAACGCAATTGTTTAAGAAATATCAAAACAAACATTTTCAGCCCAGGCCTACTTTTGAAAAAGAATAATACAGACAGACTTTTAAAGTAACAAATTTCACAAAAAGATGATGAATTGTTTCTGACAAAAAAAGAATATGTCCATATTCATACATCCACTAAATATCATAGTGGGTCCGGTTGTTAATTTTAAGGTTGATTTAAAATGCAATGAATGTGTAATAGTTATGTAAGTGTCCAAATACATTTGGGGTCTGCTGTACAAAACAGCACAAGACGGCTAAGACGAGATATCAATGCAAGCCATGCGCATTCACTTATTCCTCCAGCGCTGCAGGACTCATGTCTTCATAGTTAAATAAGGAATGTAGATAGCGAGAAAAAAAAAATCACATTTTAATAAAATCCCCAAATTTATGTATCTGAAGACAGCCATTATTCTTGGAATTTCCATTCAAATAACTTCTGTCATCTATTTAGTTCTTTTTAATTATGGACCTTCCTTCCATCCTTCATGCAGTTAACCCTTGCTTTTCGGTGTTCATCATATTGTATAAAATGTGTGCAAAAATGCCAATTTCATGTGCTTAATCGGCTCAACCTCCAAAGATGACTGCCCTTGTCAGACGTCCCACAGCTTTAAGCAATTTACCCCCATTTTCCATACTCTCAGCCCCTCAATACTTGGAGAAATACCAAAAATTGATATAAAGTTGCCTTCAATCATAGTCTTGAGACCAGGTGAGAGACTGGGAGTGGAAGGGTTATTCCGCCTCCCTCCCCCTCCTGGCCGCACCCCATCATCCCCTCCGCCCCAACAGCTCTGACCCGCTTAGATGGCTATAAAAGAGATTGTGACTCTGGCGGATCTCAGCATCACCTGCGCTCCCATCCTGAGGAAGACAACCAGGCAAAGAAAAGAAGAACAATGCGTTCACTACTAAAGATTACTGTTCTGCTCTTCTGCGTTCAAGCCGGAGAAGGACACTGGCTTAGAATGCTACTGGGTAAGACTAGGGGTCATGACCTTTGGGGAGAGGGTGACTAAATTTCTGTAGATTTGTTATCGGGTCTCTATTGACATTTCATATTTGTGAATTGTTTTTTTTTTTCTTGTGTAGAGCACAAAGGATATTTTGAAAAATAGTTTTTTTTGCCCATAGAATGGAAATCAATGGGGTCCAATATTGGACTCAACTGACTTCCATTGTATGGAAAAAGCAGTTAAATATTCTTCAAAATATAAGCGCTACTAATGTAAATTTGACCTCAAATCATGTAGAAAGAGTTGTACTGCTTCTTTTTTCTAAGTTATCAGATGATTTAAATGATGAAAATTTAACAAAAATACCTAAATAAGGACTCTTATGATTTGAGCCAGTAAGCAACCACAAAACGTACAAACGTATGAGCAACCACGTATCAACTTTCTGGCAAACTTATTTTGCACAAGCAGAGAATGCAAAATTGTATTTATTTTTGCTCATTCTTTTTCAGACAAAGACCTCCGTGGTGAAGAACGAAGAGGAGGTGATGCTGAAAAGGAAGGTTCAGGGAGACAGTTGGAAAGGGCGATACGGTTGCCCCGCAGTGCTGAGTCCCCTTGCGCCTTGCACTCCATCCTGCTGCAGGTGCGAGACCTCGGTCTTGGCTATGACTCGGATGAGACAGTGCTGTTTAAATACTGCAGCGGGACCTGTCCTCGCCTGGCCTCCAACCACGACCTCACACTCACCAACCTCCTGCAAAGCGGCGTCCTTCTGTACACCGGCCACTGGCACCATCAGCCCTGCTGTCGTCCCACACACCACGAAGACATAGCCTTTCTCGACAACCAACATCGCTGGCACAAAGTGGAGAAACTCTCTGCCGCTGGATGCGTCTGTATGGGGTAGAAACGAGGGCGGACAGTCGAAATCTGGCTACACACTGCCTGTTGGTTTAGAGACTGTACAAAGTGCCTTGAAGTAAAATAAGGGCTGTTAATTCAGGAAGTTATAATATGTATAAATTGATATGTATCAAGATGTATATGTTGCTTTCTTTGATGGCATTGGCTGATATTGTGTTTGAGAATGTCAAAACGTTCGATTTTGGTTAATGACAACACAATGACGTGTTTGGGTCGAGATTGATTCGATGAATTGTCCATCCAAACCAAAAATGGAAGATATTTATGTTTATAAATTATTTATTTATTTGAAAAACATTTTTACTACCCAATAAATTATTGTTAATCTTTATTTTTCGGCTTGTAAATATGTATAGTTCTTATTAAATATACAAACAAAAGTTGTGTTTGTTTTTGTGAACTAACTACACTCAATTACAATAATGAACCAGGAAAAAAGCGTTCAATCGTTAAAAAACGATAAGCAACAGCTATTAAGATATTAAAAAGTAAAATATAACAAACTATATATAATTAAAAAAAAACATTTTATTACATACAAAATAGGAATAACAATCAAACTGATACAAAACAGTGATTCACACTTCATATTCAATGAGTCCTGCTCATGCTTTCAACACGCACTACTCAGCTGTCTTTCACATCTGCATCCTCTGGCTCCGCCCCCCACACCTGAACACGCCCCTCCATAGCAGTCAAAAGGCGGGGCTCTGTTGGGTGGAAGGACAGTGATTGGACGACAGCTTTCCCAACGGGCAGCTTTAAAGTCAGGGAGCCCTACAAGCAGAGATTAGAGGATGATAGCTTTATTGCTCATATTTAGCTAGACATTTCATCATAGTATTTTTTCTGTGGGTCATGTGACTTCTGCCCACCTCCACCAGATCCCAGAAGTAAACATGGCCATCTTCTGAACAGCTCAGTACGTGTGTGTCTTTATCAGACAGACAGCAGTCAAGCTTGTAGCCTTTATTGACATGACCGGAGTACCTGTGAAGGGACATCATTGACACACACACACACATTATAAAATTAACATTGAAATAGCAATTGTATAGAGGAGTGGAAATAATCATTACTGTAGTGTATTTTTTATGGTTCCATTTAATAAATATTAAACATATTAAACCGTTAAAAATTTATTCATTTTTCAGTTCAAAATACGAATTTATTTTATTGCTATGATTAACTACACTTTTAATAATAGTTAAGTAGCGCTGTCAAACAATTAAACACGATTAAATATATACAAAATAAACATTTTTGTTTGCATAATGTGAGTGTATTGTGTATATTTTGTATATAGAAATACACAAACAATATATTTTAAAAATATTTACGTCTACATTCATATAACATAATAAATATTACTAAATATTTAATACATAATCAACATATTTGTCTGAAATATATACATGCAGGTGTATACATAATATCCCCAGTACACAAGCATATATTATGTAAACAAACTTTTATGTTGGATGCAATTAATCATGATTAAATTGTTTGACAGCACTATTTTAAATATGCATGTTGTTAACTTGAAATATTTCATGTTTAATTTCATTTTTAAAAATGACAAATTTTCAATGTCTTTATTCATTTAAAAAGAGACTTCATTTATTTGTCTGTCATGATTAAAAAGTTTTAAATAATTTGAAAAAATGTGTTATTAATTTACTGTCTTGTTAATTTGAAATGTTTTTAATTTTATTGTTGTTTAACAATTCTTTTAAACATGAATTAAATAAATAGGTTTATATATATATATATATATATATATATATATATATAAATATATATACACACACACACACACACACACACACAGTGAGGTCAGTAAGTATTTGATCACCCTGTGATTTTGCAAGTTCTCTTAGAAATCATGGAGGGGTCTACAATTTTTCAGCATAGGTGCATTTCCACTGTGAGAGACAGAATCTAAAAAGAAAAATCCGGAAATCACATTGTATGATTTT
>JAUMHE010000079.1:9976730-9988842 GCA_032359235.1 Enteromius mattozi
GGCATAAACTTTAAAATTAATTAATAGAGGCTTCGAGGCAGAGGATTTTGCCTCGATCATTTTTTGGAATCGAGTTAGTCGAGGAATCGTTTCAGCCCTACTGTTCATAGCTGTGTGTGTAAATGTACTCTAGCACTACTACAAGACAGTAGATGTGTGTAATATAAAATAAATTCAAGTTACCTTTCAGCACAGAGTCCTCCAGTCTCTCTGAGAGGTCGTGGCACTGCTGTTCATAATCAGTGTCTGTGAAATAGTGTTTGGGTTCGGCCAGTTTCCTCTGAATCCTCTCCAGACGACGCTGCTCCTTCTCTGCCTCTCGATCCGCCTGCTTTTTCAGCCAATCAGCCATTCTACAAAGACACATACGGATTAAATTATTCACACAATAAGACAACTTAATGGTGGAGCAGAAAACACCAAATTCAAAGATAAAAGGTGATTCTCAGCATTACTCTTTCTCATGATTGACGTCTCTCAGTCTCCTTCCACTCAGATCTCTACAGGCCTCACGGTTAGTGGTCTTTTCGATTTGTGCGCCGAGGGCCCTCAACATCGAACCAAATCCTACAAAACAAAGAAATTTAAAACATCTTAAAAGGAACAATTAACATTTATTAATAACTCTTAAAACTTCTATAAAAGCGAAAACAAACACTGGTAGAACTTTAGCAGCATTTTAAGCATACTTTTAAGAGTGTTTATAAGTTGTAAATGTGTCCAAAAAGGGACATGTTTACGAAATAACACCTTAACCATTACACATCATATAACAGTCAGCCAAAAACCATCATATAATGATATTGATATGTTTTAAAACTGATCAACATGGATGTGCTGGACTAGTCTGTTTACCTCCTTTGCCTCCACATAACCGAGGCTCCACACGGTACACGGCTCCAGACCGAAGCGACTCCTTCCTCTGAGATACTCGGCCGTTACTCTTCACATAGAAATCCGAGGAGGAGGCACCCTGAGAGAAAATAAGACGATTTAACCATAATAATCACATTCGGAATCAACCTGAACCACGAGCAGTGAGAGTTAGGGCTCAGTCCTCGTTCGGCTGCTTGCTCCATTCACTGATCACTCACCTCTTTAACGGCCACACGATCGATAAGATCGCTGACAGTCGAGCCCGGGGGGACGGTAAGAATAATAAACCTCAAATTTGGTGAAATTACGAAGAGCTCCATGTTTTCTTCGCCTCTGTTCTCGAAGACGTGCTTATAAGCTTCCGGTAAAATCTGTGACGTATTAAATGCGTTGCAGTTATCTCTCCTACGGAGGCCGAGAGAACTTGTCAAATCCCACATTCATCCTAATAAAAATAGAATAAACCATTAAGAAACTAAGCAAAATATCCAAGTTATGTTATCTTAAAAGATTTCCAAAAAAAAAATTAAAACGCCAAACCTAAGCTGCATTGTTTAAGGAATGCATTTTGTGGATATGTAATTGTATTACATATTATTTAGTAGCATGGTTTTATATTTTTGCATAGTAAAGAGTACAGTGAATCCGAAACCACCATTAAACATTTGTTTTTATTTACGCTAACCATAGTTTGGTATCTGTAGTAAATCTAAATCAATAAAAAAACATGGTACGATACGCTTATATATATAAAAAAAACATTGTTAATTTCGTAAGAGCGCGTTTCCAGTGAAAAGTACACATTTTACAAGTTCTTTTTTCTTTCTTTCTTTATTATTTTAAAGAACATAAACAAAACAAACAAAAACATAGATTTACAGCTCAAAACAGATTGTAGCAAAAATATATATATATAGTTTTGCTATAAACAACGTACAAAGATCTTTTAAAACAACAAAAACAAAGAATTAAACCAGGGGAAATATATAAATTACAAAAAGTTAAATCTGAGAAGAAAAAGTTTGAGAAATCGCTTTACGTTACTCTTATTTTGAAATGTTCCCAGCGTGCTCTGCTGCGTACGACATACCAAGATGGCGTCGCTCTGCAAGGTGATGTACAACGTGAGCTCCAGATCATCTTTACAACCAAAACACTGCGTTTTCAGCACGCTCAGATCCTTATCCAGTTCGGAAGCGAGCGGAGGAGATGATAAACCAGCTGACAGGACGAAGAGCGGGTTCGCAGCCGCGTATGAGCAGCATTCGGACCTGCGGCTGAGCGGCGATCAGAGCTCCGGGGAAGACACCTCCTTCGTGTCGCTGCTGCGGCGCTCAGCGTTTATGCAGATGGGCCCGGCCAAAGACAAGATCGTCGCCGGCAAAATCTTTCATATCGTCAATGACGACCTGTATATCGATTTCGGCGGGAAGTTCCACTGCGTGTGCAAGAGGCCCTCCGCGGACGGACAGAAGTACCAGCGCGGCAGCAGGGTGAGGCTGAGGCTGGAGGATGCGGAGATGACCTCGCGGTTCCTCGGAGCGACCGTGGATACGACGCTGCTGGAGGCGGACGCCACTCTGCTGGGACTCATAGAGAGCAAGGCGAAGGAGTAGTTGCTATTGAGAGCTCAGACTGAGCTATGTGGGAACGAATGGACTCTGTATTGTGTATGAGATATAAAATTTAATATTGATCTTCCACGGATTGTGATTCTTATCTATCTATCTATCTATGACGCACGTGAATTCTACTTATATATTTTTTGTTGTTGCTCTATCCAGAAGATTATATTAGGGAATATATAATAGGAAACACTAAATATAAATTGGAAACACATGTATTTATGCACACACACACTATAGAAGCTCGGTCCTGCCACAGGTAAATATATATATATATATAAGCTGTAAGTTTATAAGTCGTAGTTCATCTTTTTTTCCATAAAAGTTCAAGAAAAAAGTTGAATTTGGAGACTTAAACTCAGTTGCAGGGGTAAAAAAGGCAATTCATCAGCTATTGGAAATCCGTAACACACCAAGAAGTTAAATTCATCCTTTATTTTCCCTTCCCTTAATTAAGCAGCAGCAGAAAACAAAAGATCTAATGTAGCACAATTCCCTGAATATCCTGAAAGAAGGTTAAGTCTTATAAAGTATAAATAATTGCACAGCAAATCACAGTGATCACAACTCCTATTAAAATCACACACTGACGAGATCAAATAAAAGTTACATATCTTAAATTATCAAGGCCGTAATGGTGCAAACTTCAAATGCTGAGGCAAGGTACAATAAAAGTAAAATAACCTACAGCATAACATTAGTGGCATGCACTTTATCATACAGCTATGTTAAGTTGAAATATATATTTTAGTGGTTTATAATTGTTAAACATATCTTGCATAATGAGGATATTCGTGATGGTTAGCTTGGATGTGTTTTAAGGCAGTATGTACTGTATTGCTCAGGCATCTTTGGGTGTAATGGCTTAAAGCTGCGGTTGAGGGAGTGATTTTTTTTGGCCCTTCTATTCCAGCACGATATGGTCTTCACACATCAACCACACATGGTCAGGTACAGCCACTGTAAGACAGAGCAGAATTGCTAATTACTTCATTTCCTTTTCATGAGAAAATGTTTAAATACATTACTAAATTAACATAAGTATACTGTAGGAGACACCAGGAAGGTAAGAAATGACCCACCTCACTAACATTGAGCTCTGCGATGCCTGAACCCTCTTTGTCCAGCTCTCTGAAAGTCCCTGTTAAAATAATGACACATTTAATGAGTCATTTTAGCAAAACTTGACTTTTTTTAGCCAAAAAAAAAAAAAAATTAAAGTGTAAATGACGTACTGAACATGGCCTCCAGTTTGACCAGGCAACAGACAAAATTGTCGAAGTCAATCGTTTCTCCATCAGAATATCGTGCCACAATTATTTGATGTAGCTTGTTATTGAGTTTAAAACCTTAAAACAAATAGAAAAGGTATCATATTAGGGCTTTGAATTAAACTACCAATCAGTTTTATGTATTAGTAGACATTTTTAATGCAATAAATGTATTATTTAAAGGAAGAGTAGTAGTGTATAGTCTCTTATTAGCATGCAGGGCCAAGCTCTCCATAGAACAACCAAAACAAACCCCGACAATTAATAAAAGAACACAATCCATATTTAATGGCATTAGTGATTTATTAATTGCATTTAATAGATTACACTATAGATAAAACAACTGCAGAATGTTTGAAAAGCTATTTTTGTGCATGTTTGGGCCAGATTTTTGTTGTGTTTACACAGGGTTGACCCCCAGGTGTCACCAGTGTAACGTCTTCAAAATACTGAATCATTTTTCAAAGCAGTTGGTTCAATTGATTTAAAGGTTCGTTTAATTCAGTTCAGCCAGGTTCACAATCAAACGATTCTTATTCCCTGCTGAAAAAAAAACAGCATAGATTTTGATGATTTATGATTTTGATATGATTTAGAATCATATTTGAATCAAATCTGGACTCATACTCCTCCTTAATCTCTATAAACAAAAGGTAGATGAACATTAAACACGTATTACCAGCTGACTCAACAGCGAGGCGCATTTCATACGAGCTCATTGTGCCAGATTTATCCAGATCAAACTGCCTAAAAATGCCCTGCAAATGAAACAACAACAAAAACACGATTTTGAGTTACCGTCATACTACTGTATAGTGTGTGGGGAAGGTGATGAGTAATGCAGTTTCTCACCAGCCACTTCCTGATTTTATTCCACAGAATCTGGAACTCCACAATTCCCAGCCGGGCGCTGCCGTCTTTCTGAGTTTGATTAGTCAAGGCCCACAAAATCAACCAAAGGCTCAATAATAAGATGAAATATATGCACTATTAGATAAGAAAAAGTTAGCATTTTACAATCAAAGGATACATCCAGCAGGCTGACCATGCACCTACACGACTCCAGACTGAACCCATCTGTCTTCAAGTCCCTGTCTGAAGAACACACAAGAGCCGAGGTATTTCTCAAGTACACACAGACACAGACCAGACATGAACACTTAAAAGTGTCCGACGAGCTTACGTTTGCCAACCACTCGGTTCAGAATGGTCCTGAGCTCATGAACTGAAATCTCCATGTCCTGCAAGAGAGTTAAGATCAAGTTTAATCTACTGGAACACATGTTATTAATGAAAAGAACAGACAGATAGACAGAAACACACCTCTCCAGACAGCTGCGCAAACAGTTTTTTAAAAGAGTCTTCCATGTCATCTTCTGAAATCTCTTCCTGTAGATAAGAAATTTAGATTTTTTTTTTAATGTGTGGTGATTGTCAGGTCATAAGCTAAAACATTATTTAAGTGTTTTATTTAGTGCTGTGAAATTATTAAACGTGATTAATCACATCTAAAATGAAAGCTTTTCTTACATAATATATGTGTGTGTACCATGCATATTTATTGTGTATATATAAATACACACCAGCATGTATATTTTAAAGACAAATGTTAAGTATATATAAAATATATTTATATATGATATCAATTATATGAATCTAAATATGCAAATGCATACAAATATATGCTGTGTATGTGTGTATTTATACATAATAAATATACACAATACATACATATATAATGTAAAAAAAAATCATTTGACAGCACTAGTTTTATTTAAATTACAGAAAAGCCCTTACATCATCTTCCGGGTTAAATGAAATCTCATCATCCATTTCTCTAAAAAAACCAAAAAAAACAATGTTTTTTACTCTATTGTGAAGCGATGCTGCACAAATACAAAAACAACACATAAGCTTTGTTTATTTCAGTCACTTACTGAGTTTCTGACTGTTTCTCCGTGAAGACCCGCAGGACGAAATCGCCCTCTTTTCCGGGCTCAAAAGTGGAAGGGACTATGAGATACTCTCCAGGCGGCAGCTTCAGTCGCGTGCTGACTTCACGCAGGTTAATGAAGGTTTCTGAGCGTGCGCAGGATGACTTGCGCAGGAAAAAGTCCTTCTTGAGGTGAATGCTCTGGGAACCACGAAACTAAGAAACAAAATAAATGAAGAGTTTATAGCATAAGTTGCTCGCTTTCAAAACAATTAGAAACTGAATGTAATTTAGAGGTTAACCCTGTCATTTCTGCACAACCAAACAGATGTGAATAAAACAATTGTTTTCGAACAGGTTTCCTGAACATTTGCCTGTCTGTCATTGGTCAGTAAAATAAAGTGCTCTGCTCCAACTTCACGCCATTGGTGTTGGCAAAAAAAACCTCAAACAAATGGAGGAATGTTTTGAAAACACCAGAGACACCGTCTTTATACATTGAGGGAAAATCTCTGCATATTACAAGCAATTATTTTAACTAGGGCTCTTAATTAGATGAGTTAACTCACGGTTAAACACAACTCAATCACACATTTTTATCTGTTCTGAAATGTACCTTCACTTAATACTTTTCATGTTTTTTAAATTCTGTTCGACTTAGGGATGGACAAAAGATGCTTTACGCAAATGTATGTTTATTAATAATGAAACCATACTCAAAATAAAGCATGAAGACTAGACATGTTTCGACATTTTTCAAATAACTTGTTCATGTCTATTAGACACATGAAAATAGACATAAAAAACATAAAAACACACTTTTTAAACTTTCATTTAATATCAGAAAGATCACATACCTCTTCTGGGACCTAAAGGAAAAAAAGGAATAAAAAACAAGAAATCAGTCAATATAATTGTACATATTTAACAAAGTTTATGACTCTTGTATCTCGCTTTTGTCCTCCAACCTCATATAAGGCGAAGCCAATGGTGTGCATGTCCTGCCCTTGCTTGCGGTAACGACGCCTGTCCTTCTGCATCAAGGCCACCAGGAAGCTGCAGGCCACCTCATCATCCTCAGGATCATCATCTTCCTCCAGCAGCGTGATCTTATATTGAGGGTTTATCCAGAATGTATCTGGCAAGAGAAAAAAAGACAAGTGTGTAATGCGGTGTGTCTTAGCTGATGCATACGTTTCACTAGGGATCGTGTAAACTGATCTCACTGGGGTGGTTCCTGCAGCCCCCCGCTGTACTTCCTCTCCTCCAGGTGCCGTTAAACTTAATCGTGTTCCAGAAATTAAGAGAGTCTTCACTCAGAGCGTCTGGCGTGAGGTTACAGATCTCTAGACGAGAAAACTGACGTTTGAACTCCTGAAATGACATCCTGAAGAGGCCAGAGAACAGAGCGTCAATTACGTGAAGGGAAATAATGATGATAATTTAGTGTATAGAATAGGGCTGTTCAGCTTCTGAAGTGGTTGGGATAAATAAAAATCCTCATGTTAAGCAGTCACAGCTCTTCTGGGATGTGTAGTAGTTTGGTAATCAAGGTAATAGACACTTCAGTTCATGCAGCTGAATCCAAAGCTTTGGAGTCGACTCTCAATTGCTAACATCCCAGAATCAAAGAATTGATTCTTTTTGGGACTGACTCTCAGCCCTAATACAAAGTGCATAGCTAAAGGGGTGAGAACCATAAATTCTGTGGAAATTTACCAGAACTCGCCATCTTCCATGTGGTTATTCATTTCTTCTCTCTCTGCTGGATCGATCCCATTCCACTCAGAAGAACTGGAATTGAAGTGTAAGTGTTACGCTATGAACGAATCCTGTGTGAGAAAGTCTGTCCGAATTCATTCTGATTGGTTGACTCACTTGTCACTCCAAGCCCCCGTCCATTCAACTTGCCCCCAAGGGTTTCGGATGCGGATCAGCCTCTCTCTGCTACCCCGGAAATTCACCTAAAATTAAAACAACAAGAGTCTGTTGCAAAAAAGTTAAAATGGTAAACTAATGAGCTCCAGATACATTTTAGAAGCGATCCTGACCTCTCTGAGACCCGTGACGGAGTATGCATGCCCCTTCACCAGCTTCTTAAAGGTCACAGCCTCCATATCAAAGGCACTGGTGATCTAAAAGACAAATACACTTAAATTACATGGAAAAAACAAGTAAATGTATCCATAAATGCTGCTCTGTGTCTCCAGGCCTGTAGTGGGCGCTGTGGGGACTCACATCAATAGAACAGCCCAACAGTGAGCCTCTCTCCAAGGCTTTGGCAATGATGCGGGGCAAGTCTTTGGGAGCTTTACGCAGCTCGTACATCTCGGCCACTCCACCTGTGAAGTCCTCAAAGCCTTCGGTAGTGGATCCTCCCGACAGAGCTTCATATGAGCCATTCAACCTACAGGCACATACGCACATGTTATGGTCCCTAATATGACTGCAAAGAAGAAGAGAGAGGAAGAGACTCACTTGGCATAGGCTTTTTCCAGCAGGGCACTCCAAAACTCATTTCCCTCTGCTGAGTGAACAAACATCAGCTCTTTATCCTTCACAGGCAAACGGTCATCGATCACAATGTCCACCCACTCGCCAAACTGCCAGAACTGCAGAACATGGGAAAAAACATATTAGCAGAACAAACGTTGTGATAATATATACATATATATATATATATAAAGAAAGAGGCTTCACATATAAAGATGTTGGCTTCACCATGAAACAGTAGCATATTGCCTGCTTAATTGGTGTTTTCGCAGTGCTATTTCATTCTTCACCACTAGGTGTCGCTTTTGGAGCAGTAAAAATAGCTGTTTCCATGGTAACGCTGTACACAAAGCAGCTGCTTTATCAGGCATTACAGGTATGATGAATGAGAATGAGACCAATCGGACCAATCACAGCAGATTAGCATCACGCAAAGGAAGAGTTTTGAAAAATGAATCGTTGAAAGATTCGTTTGGGAGTCACTGAGCAAATAAAAGTAAAAATAAACGCATATTATAAGACAATGAAAGTGTTTTTGACCATGCGTCAACCTGTTGCTGGAGACTCCCAAAACCAAAATATGAACTTTTCATTATAATAGAAGCAGATTAATATGTTAAAATATCCGAATGATGAATTTCTTTCGTTTTTATCAGCTGCTTGGACTCTCATTCTGACGGCACCCATTCACTCCAAAGGATCCATTGGTGAACAAGGGATGTAATGCAAAATTTCTGCAAATATGTTCTCATGAAGAAATAAACTCATCTACATTTTGGATGGCCTGAGGGTGAGTAAATCTTTAGAAAATCTTTATTTTGAGGTAAACAACACCTTTAATAAAAACGTTTTATAGTTGTAAAATATTAGTTAAAAAAATGTAAATAATAAATGATGAAAATAACTGAAAAGTAGACGCTTAAGAACTTTGTATCTGCTAATGTGTGTGTTCTACAAGTCTGTCATTCATTAACAGTCGGCTGTGTACCTGGAAGTGGAAGATGCCAGCATACTCGTCTGTAAAGCTTTGTCCATGAGGTACAACTCTGTGAAGCAGCCTGTCATTTAAAGTCAGGGACGCGATGGCAGCTAACAGCCAACAGTCACCTGAGTAGAGAAAAATTACCACAGAAAAAAAATTTAATTATCATGTATGTACTGTGTTTGTATGTACTGCAATGTCCCACTAGAGGGAGCCCTCCACCCACAGCCAAAAAGGGGGTGGAGAATGTGTTTGTACAACAAGATAACAGCATAATTTCAGTACTGTACATATACTCCGGATTACAGCTGCTTTATCTCAAACACCCTTGTCAAAGCCAAACCCCCCTCGGCTGCGGAGGCTTGAAACACGTCATGAGGTTTTTATGTGTGCTAAATGAGAGGTAAAATGCATATCTGTGATAAGCTTCGCAATCCTCCTCCACCCAATGTTTGCTGTACAAACACACACTTTGTTTGGCACTCACGAGTGCACACCCTCTCTCTTTCTCTCACACACACACACGAGCTGTGGCTCGCAGCCAGCGATCCCAGAGTTCTCTAATGCTACACCCGGGTCTGTGTGACTCACCAGTCAGGCATCGTGTTTAACCACTCCCCACCAACCAGGAAACACACACACTCACACACACACACACATCTGCCCACGACACACATTTCCTCTTAGCAGCGACAGAAAACACTACAAAGTGTGATCATAGAGGTGTTATGAATCATATTTTGACTAGGAGGGGTCTGCCAGTAGTTACACTAATTCATAAAACCTGTGGTCATACAGCTAAAATATATAATATATGCAGTAAAATAAAAACGTAGTTCCAGTTCTGGCTTTTGATCGGTTGATATAGTGTTCCAGTGATAAACACATCTCTCTATTTATCTATCTGTAAATCTATTCATCTCTCTGTCTATCTATATTATGTTGACATCCATGCTAATGTGCTAATCATGCTTATAACTCAGCGTGTGTCTGTCTATATTCTGTTTTTATGTTGCAGTTCTGCAAATATCTGATGCTAAAATCTAGTTATTTCACTGCAAAAAAGGGGAGACTGATAACTGGCATGTTCAGAAGAAACTGTAAGGTTTGTACATTTGTGTGGCAATGTTTGACAGCAGTGTGTGTGAAGTTCACTGACACACTCTGCTTTGCTAAGATTTAAGCTGCCGGATCACCCAAAACTGCACTGAAGCTCAAATAAAGCTCCTGACATTCAGTGGGGTAACGTGTGCAAGCATGCACAAACAAACACACCCAGGCCAATACAGTATATACTCACCTAGGGCCCCCTGGCAAATATCTGTACGTGTGGCTCCGCCCACTATAAACTGAGGGTTGTCTGACAGCTCCTGCGAACATTACGCAAGCAAACACAACACATAAGAGTACCACCTCAACCAAAATGTGATACCGTCCCTGTCAAACCATAACAACACATTTCTTTCATGATTTCACACCTACTGTAGCTTTAAACATACTTATTATACATGTGTGAGATGATGTTTTCAAACTAGTCTGAGTACAAGTTGGATCCTGTCAGTTAAGCTATGAAAATATTGTTTGAGCTTTGAGAAGGATACACAGTTTAAATTCAATTCTATTTGAATAATGATTTAAATGTTCCAGTATATATAAACCAAATAGTGCTGTCAAACGATTAAGTTTGTTTACATAATATATCTGTGCTTATTGTGTATATTTATTACGTATAAATAAATACAAACACATGTAGCTATATATTTAAGAAAAATATGTTGTTGATATATTAAATATATTTATATATCAAATATAAGAATATGAATATAATAAATATATTAAAAATATACTGTATATGTGTGTATTTAAATACACATAATAAATATACACAGTACACACAAATTTTGGTAACACTTTACAGTAAGATTCATTAGTTAACAACATTAGTTAACATGAATGAACAAAAAACATTTATTATTTTAATGTAATCATTTAATGCATTACAAAAATCATAAGTTGTGTTTGTTAACATTAGTTAATGCACTATGAACTAACATGAATAAACAATGAACAACCGTATTAATATTAACTAACATTAAAAAAGATGAATACTGTAAAAGAAAAATGTATTGTTCATTGTTTGTTCATGTTAGTTAATACATTAGTTAATGTTAGCAAATGACACCTTATTGTAAAGTGTTACCAGAATTTTATTTTGGATGCAATTAATCGTTTTACAGCACTAAAACAAAACTTTATGGGAAAATGATGGATGTATTAAATTTTTGTCAGCCAATCAGAAAGTAATTTAACTCTTTAAGAGCTAAACTAACCCTAACTCTAACATTACCTTTACTGTTGGAGCCATGGCTTACTAGTTTTGTGTGGGAAATGAGTATCTAGCTCATGTCATTTATAAATTTTTGATCGTCCAATTTCATTTCCTGGCTTTTCTCTGCTCCAACAATCAATATAACTTTTTTTTTTGCCAAAAACACAAGGAAAAACCTTTTCTCAATAATTAAGACAAGAAGTTGGTTCACATATGGGAAATGGGAGTTTGAGTATAGCTCAGGTAGTTTCCCAATCTTGTTCCTCCCATTTAATTTCCTGTACTCTCTTTTCAATCCCAGTCAATTAACATGGCAAGTTCTGCTAAAAATGAAAACATGAGACTTGTCTTAATAGTTAAAGGAAAACGCCACAGTTTTACCATATTCCACTATGTTCTTCCCTCAACATAGAGAAACTGATACATATCTGTCCCGTCTCAGTGCGTGCACTTAATCACTCTAGCGCACAGCACCACTATGTTAGCTTTTAGCTTAGCTCCATTAGTTCTTTAGGATCCAAACAGTGATGAATTTAGAAACCACCAAACACTTCCACGTTTTCCCTATTTAAAGATGGTTACATGACTAGTTACACGAGTAAG
>JAUMHE010000079.1:9988942-10007118 GCA_032359235.1 Enteromius mattozi
TGACTCCTGAAAACACCCCCTCACACTTCCATCAATACAACCAAGGAGTGATGATATTACTGCGTCGAGGTCGAAGTGCTGGCTTCTAAATTCATCCCTGTTTGGATCCTAAAGAATGAATAAAGCTAAGCTAAATGCTAACATAGTGGTGCCGTGCACTAGAGCGATTAAGTGTGCACACTGATACGAGCGAGATATGTATCAGATTTGTCTAAGCTGAGGGAAGAACATAGTGGAATATGGAAAAACTGTGGCGTTTTCCTTTAAAGCCCATTGTTGCGTCTTAGTTCTAATGTGGCAAATGAGAGATCGAGTCTAGCTTGTGTAATAGCCTATCTCCCACTCTCTCTCAAATGTGCCAAGATTAGTGACTATGCAGTAGCTAGTGTGCTGTTCGTATAGGCCATGCGCTGCGACACTCACAGTGGGTCTTATCCACTGCACACCGCGTGTTTTGGAGGAGTTTGGCGCGAGCTCCTTGAAGCCCAGTGACTGTGGCACGGCGGGGAAGCAGGGGTCCTCAAACAGCCTGCCACTCTCCAGACACTCTCTCTTCAGCTCCTCGTAGTCCTGGTTCAGGAACTTGACCGCATTGTCATTGCTTCCCATCCCTTCTGCCTGCAGGCGCTCCTTGTAAATACGCGACGACACTCCTCCAATTGAATACATACTGTAGCGCACCAAAATAAGGAAGCAGTCATTTAAACACATGCTTTAATCTCATATTTTTCCAAACCCATATCCCATTGACTTTTGGTAACACGGAAAAGAGCGGACAATTCTTGGTTAGAGAACGAGTAAAAAAATATTTTTTTACTTTTAATAACTCTCCTGGGATTCTTGTGGGAATCGAACTTGCAACCTTTTGGTTACAAGCCCAGAGTTTTAACCACTACACAAAATCCAAAAAAAAAAGACTCATAGTGTGTGCATGTGGCAGATGGAGAATGGTTAATAGAAGCTAGCACAGAAATAACACCATCATTCGACAGCGCGCATTCAGTGTCTCGGAGCATTTAGCGCAAAGTGCTAGTGTTAAAAGGCTTGTGATGCTTGCTTATGTTCGCTTATGGTCAGCCACGTTGCCATTATTACACTCATGCAGCTTTTAGTCCAGCTAACTGAGAGAAATGCCCTCTACAACAGACACTCGGTTAGCGCCCTAATGAGTTTGGAGAGAGGTTTACTAATGACTGGCTAACTCCATGTTGTCTTGTAATATGGTTACTCATCATCTCTGCAGAAAATTAAAAAAAAAAAAAAGCCAGACCCTAATTACTTACATGAGCCATGGTTTGAGGGATAATGTCCATGGAGGGCAGTTCTCTGAGTGGTAGCTAAAGAAAACCACAATCTAGATCCAGCTAAGATAAGCATGCTAGCATTTGACATTTAATTCTTTATCATTTCTTTCTGGAACTACAGAAAGACGAGAGTGAATATACCTTAGGTTCCTTGTGTGGGTCGTGAGCTTGAGGAGAAAAAGGTCATTTAGAAATGTATTGAACAGTAGGAGGAATCATCTCATTGCTAATTTGCTATCATTCGTGTTTATGTTGCAAAATGCGTGTAAATATGCAGTGATGCTAACTGATGGCAATACCATGGTGCTCTGAAACCATAATGTATGTATTTTACATTATTTAGATGGCAGTCTACTATTTCACCATGGTATATCTCCAAAAATGAAGAAGAAAAATATTTTTGTTGTACTTCTTTGTTACCTGCATTATTTAAGTGTGTAAATGTACATGCAACTGTCAATCACATGTATATATATATATATATATAGTATATAAAGGACAGGGGATATTCTCCAAATACAGTTTTTACAAAAAAAATAATTGACTTTTAACCAGTTTTAACTGGATTTCCAGATACTGTGGTATGTAAACACAGCATTGCCTACTGATACTAAATGTCAGCTGACTGTGATGTGAAATCAATAGGCCAGACTGAGCATCAGCACTCTGCTGTTTGTTTTAGATGATGAATGAACACACCCTCAAAAACAGCTGCGCATATTCACTCATGCTGCTTTATATAGTGCTATTGCTGTAATATTTAATTCAGTCTGAGATAGTTTTTTGATTAGATATCCACAAACTAGACAAACCTAGAAAATGCAATGGTATTAATGAGTATAAATAATATACACACATATATACATTTAATGCAAGTATGATGCACGCCCTAAATGCATGAATAGTTGATGTGCATTGTGTGTATAATGTGTCTGCTTTGTTTGTAAATTAATAAGACCGATTCAAAAGCACCGAAATTTAATAAATACGCTATTTAAAATGACAAAATGTTTCGTTATTTGCTGGAAATATAGGGGAAAGGTTTCCCACTTTGACACATAACGGACGGATATCACATAGTTAAGTAGGAAAAGTGAAGCTAAACTTACCAGTGTTTGGTTGTCACTGTGATTATCAGCCCAGCTGGTGCGTTTTAAAATAGCGGAAAAGAGAGAATGATGAACGGATCAGTGCAGATGGGACACAACAATCAGGGTACCGCAGTGCACGGCCACGCCCATGAGGGAGGGACTAACGAATGATTGACAGGTGATGAGTCGAATAAACTCCATCCGAGTAAGATTTCTTAAAGGGACCGGAAAAGCCGCTTTACTAAATCAAGTCATGTACAAAAACACAAGTTCGTACAGTTTCAAAAGTGTTTAATAATGTCCTTTGGGGAGAAAACATTCATGATAATGCACACACACGTTTTTTTTATTATACAGTGGTTAAGATTCTCCTAGTTCAAGGATGCTTGCATTTGTAAACGAAAATAGTGTGCCAATGTCAAACGCAATAAAATCATGCAACACTTTGGAAGTAAGACTGGTCGAAAGTGCAATAAACAATTGGAAAATAAAAGTAAATAGAATTTAAAACATGTAATCTTTATTCAGTGGTCTGGCGATGAGTCCTCTAAATCATAGTGAAGTTCAGCCACTAAAAAAGACAAAGAAATGTGTTTGAAAAGTAGGTATGTATTTGTCTTTCTATCTATCTTCAAAATTTAATTTATATTTCAATTATTTAATCTTCAAAAATGTTATAGCATGACAAACCTGTTGAAAGTCCAGCTCAATGAAGCCACTCTTGTGAGCATCCAGCTTTTTGAATACCCCTGAAAATGAGAGGTAGGTTCACTAAAGATGCTCCAGAACTACAGAGGGTGCTGAGACTACACCCATTATAAGCAGGTCTAGACACAATCTGCATTTGCTCTGATGACTTTAGGGCAAAATGTGCTAAATTAGCCAAAATATTTAATAACCAAACAGCCAAGGGACTTACGGAACATCATCTCCAGACGCATGAGGCACGCCACAAAGTTATCAAAGTCAAGAGTCAGGTCTGTCTCGGCGTAACGTGCTACCAGTAGCTGGAATATAGTGTTATTAAGAGTGAAACCTAGAACAGGAAAGAGAACATAAGCAGTGAATATTTAAATATGCCACCAAAATGATTTCCGTGAGAGCATCTGAGACTCACCGGCTTCTTTCAGTGCCAAACGCAGCTCTGGAGTGCTTATGGTTCCTGAACTATCCATGTCATTCTTCTTGTAAATTCCCTGAGGTTATTATAAAACAGAGCAACGTGTCATGACATTTTGAAATTCTTTAAAATGAATCATCGTCTTAAAGGTTTCTGGTGTATCTCTTACAAGGTATCGCTGAACTTTCTTCCACAGAGTAGCAAACTCTCCCAAACCTAGTTTTCCATTCCCACTGTCCTGAGTTACAGTTAAGGGAAATTTACAATTCAGCTACCCCAAATTCTTGTTATTCCAGACTCAAGCAGATACGTCATGTTAACACAAACAACAAAAAGTAAGCAACTGCAGCTGAGAGGATACATCCATGAGGTTCACCATGATACGACACGTCTCCAAACTAAAGCCGTCCGTCTTTATGTCAGTTCCTACAAAACAATATAAAGAAGCTCCTTAGACTCAGACTCCTCATTAGATCTTGAGCATAAAATAGAGGATGCAAGAGTACTTGCGTTTTGCGATGATTTTGTTTAAGATAGTTGAGAGCTCTGTGGCTGAGATTTCCATGTCCTATAGAGAGAAGCATGGTTTGGTTGCTGTGCTTTTCAAAATAAATGTAACTGTTTACTGCATTACAAGTTGTCTCTACTTACAGCTCCAGCGAGTTTTACGAACATGCCTCTGAATCCAGAATCAACTTCACTGTCTGAGACAGTCTCCTGAAAACAAGAGGAAGCACTGTTTAAAAAAATTTATTCATTTAGGAATTATTTTCATCTTTCATTTATCATTAATCAACAATTTATGGCAAATATCAACAGTCTGTAGCTATATTTTCATCCATGTATGCACATTTTGAGATACTGCATTCAAAAATGATAAGCAAGCTGTGAATAAAATCCTAAAATTTCCATGAGATATGTCTAGACTCAATAGAGGGGGATACGTTTTCTATCCAATTAGAAAATTTGCACATAAATATATGCATAAATATTTGCACAAATCATATTTTTTTGTATAAATACTATACAAAAAATGTGACTTTGCGTCAACAAATTAGATTCGAAACGAAACTTGCATTTTTATTGATACCAAAGTATCAATAAAAGTGCAAGTTTCATTCCAATTTCACAGAAAGTGCTCATTTTGTTTGTAATTTTCTGCAACTTTGGATGGAAACACTTTTTAGAGCTTTGCACTCTTGTGAGTCGCTTACATTAGGTAATTCAGCATCCACAGGGTCATCACATGGTCTGGGAATAAACATGAGATTATACAATCAAATTCAGAACCAAGTATTTAAAATAAAAATATACAGTCGTATTGGCATGTAGTAGAGAGACTTGACACAGGTGAGATACATTACAGTGTTTCGGTCTGTTTTTCGGAAAAGACTCGCAGACAAAAGTCTCCGTCCTTGTTGGCTTCGAAGGTGGAAGGCACGACGAGGTACTCTCCAGGAGGCAGCTTGAAGCGCGTGCAGACCTCTCTCAGGTTAATGAAAGTCTCTGAGCGAGCTTTCTGCGCGTGCGTCAGGAAGAAGTTCTTATCGAGGTGCACTTCACGCTGACCGTGAAACTGAAAGAGGCAAAGGCCAATCGGTGAGCCAGAAGTACTGCGATTAATGATATGTCTGGTCAAGATAAATGTCTTTAACTCTTACCTGTGAAGGTAACTGTGGAAGCAAACAAAAAGAAATCCTGATGTTATACAAAAGTAATCTGGAGGTAATTATGTTCATTTCCTCTTCATACATCATAATCACAATGTTTAGATGCTCCTTGTGTCTCCACCCACCTCATAAATAGCAAAGCCGATAGTGTGCATGTCCTCTCCTGATTTCCTCAGACGGCGCCGGTCCTTCTGGATCAAACCCACCACGAAACTGCAGCCCACCTCATTATCATCTGGATCATCATCGTCTTCGTTCAGCTTAATCACATACTGAGGATTCATCCAGAATGTGTCTGAGGGGCAACGAATGGATGCCGTCAGCAAGATTATTAAACAGACCAAACCAACCATGCTTCGTAACACCAAAATGCAGATAAAATAAAATATACGCAAAACTACAATGAAACTCGTTTACTGAATGAATTTCAAAGCGCGCAACAAAAAACTCAACAGCTGTTTTAACCAAAGTTGCGAATTTAACTCGCAAAATTGGAATATCGTATTTACGAAAAAAGCACTGCTTCATGCAGCAAGATGAAGTAAACTAAATCATCACTTCCTCATAAACTGACATCAAATTTTAAAACATTTGCTGCAAGTAGGAGAAGAAGCCACTGTGGGTATTTTTGCATGTATAATAAATTACTTGTGTTTCAGAGCGCACAGACAAAACGCAATAAGTGCCGTTATGTTTTATCTTGCTTTTGGAGGCAGATGCCTGTTGTTTGGTTTGGGATCACAGTCATATTAACTCGGAATGTAATTATAGTGGTTTAGGCATTTCAGAAAGACCAAAACAGCATTTCAGGTTAGTCCAGTAAAGTCATACTATTGCGCAAACTCGCATGACTTTTTTTCGAATTGAGGAATTTATTCTGTAATTGTGTTTTTTTTGTGTGCATGTTTTCTTATTGGATAAAACATGTATCCAGTTTTTTTAGAATTTATGCACATCTTGGTGCTTCCATTCAGTCATTTTATACAATATACCAAAATGCGCAAAAAAAACAGGTGCTTGGAAACATAGCTAGTAAATGGATGTGGCAGCAATATTATTAAACATTATTCGTCACACCAAATGCAGGTAAAATAAAATGTGCATAACTACTTTGGAAACTGAATAAATAACACAACATAAATCTCAATGACTTGATGTAGCTATCAGCAATATTACTAAACATACCAAACTTTGTAACACTAAGCAGCAAATAAAATGAGCATAAAACACACATACGGTTAACTGAGGCAGATCTGATAAGAAGTCATGCACATAAACTATGATCTAAACATAAAATAAGTTATTTATGTGCAACAAAAAATCTCAATGAATAGATGAAGCTATCAGCAATATTACTAAACAAACCAAACCAAGCAAACTTTGTAAGGCTACGATGTGGAAAAAACTTGTGCAGAGCTAAAATGAAGTAAATGTTAATAATTTAATAATGCAAAATAACTTTGCTATGTAATAAGAAGATGTGCATAATGTTTTTTTTTTATGTGCAACAAAACACTCAATGAATGGGTGTAGCCACCAGCAATATTATTAAACGAACTGAAGACAAACTCAACTGAACTTTGTCCATGAGAGTTAATTTTTGTACTAAAATGAAGCAATTCACAAAAAAGAATCAAATTCCCGAAGCCCGATGGTGTGTTTGTGTTTTTTTGTGCTCACAAGGGTTGTTTCTGCAGCCTCCAGCGGTGGAGCCTCTCCTCCACGTGCCGCTGTGGTTGGTCACAGCCCAGTGTTTAACCGATTCGCTGGTGATGGCGTCCGGCGTCAGAGTGCAGATCTCTATACGAGAGTAATGGCTGAGGAAATCTGTGAATGACATCCTAAACAGACAGAGAAAACATATTATATGTATTGTATATAATATATAATGAGCATAGAAATTTCAAACCCAAGCGGCAATATTGCACTAAATCTAGATTAATAGATAAAGACGTTTGTAAACGCACCAGAATTCTCCATCCTCAGCGCTGGCGTTTGGCCGCTCTGAAGAAATATTGTTCCATTCGGATGAACTAAATGAAAGAAAAAAGAAATAATTCAGATAACCATCAGTGATGCTACTGCTTCCAAATAGTTTCAAAAGATATCCATTAAAACGATGAACTCAACGTAGTTCAGAGACGCCACATCTTCGTCAGAAGTCAGGATTTCTTAAAATTAAACTTGTAGTCATACTGTACCTTTAAGACTGGTACAGTACGAATAATAATTTAATTGATGATCCACATTTTTGCCTTTTAATCACATAAGATTAAACACTGTGTGATAATTTCTGAATAACATTTTTCCTTTTTTAGTTACATTTAGCTAACTGTATGAACTTGTATAGTATCCCTGGTGCTGGCGGCAATGAAACCGTACCCATCACTCCAGGCTCCGGTCCACTCCACCTGCCCCCAAGGGTTGCGCATACGAACCAGTTTCTCCTTGCGGCCACGATAGTTCACCTGAGACAAAGCAGAATGTACAGTATATTAACAAAATGTATTATATTATTAAAAACAGAGGCCTGCCGATAGCTCGATTCATACCTCGGTTGCCCCGGTGAGCGAGTAAGCGTGGCCTTTGACCAGCTTCTGACGGGTGACGGCTTCTGAATCAGCGGCACTAGTGATCTACATCACAGAATTAAAAATAAAACAGGGAAATCTGGAAATGGGCGGGGTTATGACTTAAAAGTGGTTGCTGTTTGGTCAAATAATACACATTTTCTCACATCGATGGAGCAGCCCAGCAAAGCTCCGGCCTCCAGGGCTTTCTGGATGATCTGGAACATGTTGGAAGGTGCTTTGCTCAAATCATAGCTCTCAGCGATGCCTCCAGTGAAATCCTCAAAACCCTCGCTGGTGGATCCTCCAGACAGAGCTTCGTAACACCCGTTCACCCTGCCACAGACCATAAAACATGAACACTGCATGCACGCACATGTCTTTGAGCTCAGTTTGAGAAACCATTTAAGACCTACTTAAACTTAATGAGACTTAAAACATTAAAAACACAGTCTCATTTCGAGAAACTGCTGTAAATCCTAGTAAATGACATTTTTTAATACTATACAAAGATTAAAATTTACTTGCTTGGTGTTCACACACTTGAATGTCTACAGAAAGGATGGAGCTCCATTTAGAATTCATGAAATTACTTCCCTCTATTTTATGTGATGTTAATTTACTGAGTGGTTAAAATTTAATCCACTACAAATAACTGGTTGTAAATGTTCTGTAGATTTAAACCTATTCAAGGGTTACTCCACCCCAAAATGATAATTTTGTCAATAATCACCTACCCCCTTCCAAATCCATAAAAACTTTGTTCATCTTAGGAACACAATTAGTCATATTTTAGATGAAAACCGGGAGGCTTGTGACTGTCCCACTGAAATAATGGGACAAAAGTAAATTACAATTCTGCCATCAGTGGTTCAACTGTAATATTATGAAGCTACGAGAATACTTTTTTGTATGGAAAGAAATAAAAAAGAACAACCTTATTCAACAATTTGGCACCGTAATATCATTGTAGGTCCATTTTGGAGAGTATCCGCTGGACGCAAACTATAAACACTCTTCTTTGTCAGCCACAACATACGTTTTCTATGTGTAAATTTACACTTTGATTTGAATGAAATTTTAAGTGCTATGGTGGCGTTACGGTGTCGAATTGTTAAATGAAGTTATTATTTTCGTTTTCTTTTTATTACAAAAAAGTATTCTCATCGCCTCGTAACATTACAGTTGAACCACGGATGGCAGATGGACTATTCAGACCATGTCTTTTATACTTCTCTGCATCTTGACAGAGGTAACTGTCAGTGGGACAGTCGCAAGCCTCACGGTTTCATTCAAATTGTCTTAAATTGTGTTCCGAGGACAAACAAAGCATTTACGGGTTTGGAACGATGTGATTAATGACAAAATGTTCATTTTGGGGTGGAGTAAGCCTTGAAAGAAACATAGAAATATAACATAAACCTAATGGCAGAAATATAGAAAGATGAACAGAAAATATAGTGCAGGAAAGGAAAAACTATGAAACTATGAAAACTATGAAGAGAAAAATGGCTATATTGCTCAAAAAACATATTTTCGTAGGCCAAAACCTGAAAAGAACTTAGGGTTTTAGCATTTTAGCATTTTTGATTTTATAATCCTAAAGTCAGTGTGTTTTTTGAATGAGATTTTAAAGTATGTGATTAACACAAGCTCAGTATACACTCATGTTTTCTCATGTAATGCCCCCTTATGTGGGTTTCAACAAATAGTTAAAATGGACTACATAGGTTTTTAGGGACATTAAACATCATCACATCAAACAGGTCAACTTTTACAGCCTCTGTGTGTTTATATCTTGCTTTTTCAAACTATTATAACTCAGTATTTCAGGAAAATGTTCTTAAAGATTGAAATAGCTGTCAGAAACCTAATGTTAGCAATAGTGACGTCATGTTAATTATGTAGTTTGTTTAGCCTATAGCCTAAGTTTAGCTTTTTTAATTCTGCCGATTGTATTTAGGCTTTAAAGTTCATACAAGTCAAGTTTTGAAGACAATTTTGATAAAACATAAAAGAATCATAAACTTGTTCACAGAGCTTATTTTCGGCAGTAATCCATTGGAAAGATCAGATTGGGTTTTGGTCAAAGGAACCAGGTTGATGCTACTTACAGGTTGGCCAACAAAAGCATGTCATCACTGCAGCACTGCATTTCACCCCAATTATAAACGCTCACGTATGACATCACCACTAGTGGGCAGAGCCATTCCAATAGTTCACATGAGGGTTCCAAAATTAGTTTGGCCACTAGCTGTAAACGCATTCTTAGACACAACAAATGACACAAACAGCTGATTCACATTATGTGCTCGGATGGCAACGATTAACACTAAAGACTGAAAATAAGAGAGAGATATAGGAAGGAAGTGAAGGCTACTTGCAAGACAGTAAGCAAGCACTAAGTTAAAAACATACCCCATAAAATGACACACCCTTATTCCAGAAATACACCTGCTGTAGGTAAAGCCTGCTGTGCTTGTATGCAAAGTTCACTAACAACCAGATCCAAACAGAACGTGTGGCCTTTTTTTTTTTTTTTTTTTGGTGAACTAGTTTTTAATTTATATAGAATTGCCCAAACGATGAATTAAAAAATAAATACATTCAAATCAGTTGACCTTTCTAAAGAAAACAAAGGAGTAACCTGTTGTTTATTCTTAGAGAGTAGGTTCCACGAATAAGTTGATATTCTGGTTGAGGCAGTTCTACTGCAAGTACACAAAAACACAAGACAACAACACACGCAAACACTAACTTCGCATAGGCCTTCTCCAGCAGGGCACTCCAGAATTCGTTTCCCTCGGCAGAGTGAACAAAAACCAATTCGCCATCTTTCACCGGCAGCCGGTCATCGATGACAACATCCACCCACTCTCCAAACTGCCAGAACTAGAGGATGGAGGTGAAGCGTACAGACTTGCATTATCTGTTCTATCTAAGAAAGTGTGGGAAACTCCAAAGACACCCATATACAAGTGTAGAACAGTCAAACTCTGCATTAAAAGTAAAACTTGAAGAGCACTTTTTGGATGCTTGTTGGACTGCTGAACTGTGTTGTGATGGTTTTTGGACATATACATACTATTAATTTGTTTTTTGGTTATGTACTATGGTATTACCACTCTCAGAAATAAAGGTCCAAAAGCTGTCATTGAGGCGGTACCTTTTCAAAAGGTACACTTGTGTACCTATTAGGTTCAAATATGTACATTTTAAGTACTAATATGTACCTTTAAGGTACCAAAATTGCACCTTTTAGGCACTTTTTAAGAGGTACCGCCTCAGTGACAGCTTTTGTACCTTTATTTCTGAGAGTGTACCATTCAAAAGTTTTAATGTTTTTCAAAGAAGTAATTTTTGCTCACCAAAGCTGCATTAATTTAATCAAATATACAGCAAAACTGTCACATTATAAACATTTTTTACAGTTTAAAATAAATAAATCATAATTAAAGAAATTATTAAATTTTCTAAAGAAATGCTAAATTGTGCGCATCATTACTCCAGTCTTCATTGTCACATGATCCTTCAGAATCCTTCATTCTAATATGCTGATGTATTGCTCAAATCAAATTTCTTATTAATATTAATATTCAAAGCAGTTGTGCGGCTTCATCTTTTTGTGGAAACCATGCAAATTTTTCAGGATTATTTTTAGAAATATAAACCTTTTGTAACATTATAAATGTCTTTAATGTCACTTTTAATCCATTTAATGCATCTTCGCTAAACAAAAGCTTCAAATGTATTAATTTCTTAGTGACTCTCTTTTTATCTTCTGTATTTGGTTATATAAACATTTATGGTAATACCATGTTTTTGGTTACGTACTACAGCACTTTATTTTGGGGAAATTAACTCTGCCTTACCATATTTTTTTAAACATTCACTATAGTTTTACAGTTCTTTTTATTTTAAAATCTACTACAGTATTACCGTGTTTATTTGTGGCAATACCATGTTTTCTGGGCATTCACTACCATAATATTGCAGTAGTTTTTTTTTTTTTTTAATAGCATGTAAACATAATGGTACCACCATAGTATTTGTAGGCAGTGGTATACATTTTTGAATACTAACACAGTTTAAAAAATTCACTGAGAAACAAACCCTTTAGTGACACATTACTGTAACAGTGTAACTTGCAGATACCTGGAAATGGAAGATTCCAGCATAATTGTCACTGAAGTTCTGTCCATTGGGCACCACTCGCGCCAGAACATCTTCATTCAGGGTCAGAGAGGCAATGGCCGCTAGCAGCCAGCAGTCACCTGAGAGACGACGAGACAGGAAGTGAGACTATGACTGAGTTTACGACCGCTTTGTGGTCTGCCACATACACAGGCCTGTTTTCACTAAAATCTTTAATGGATATGGAAATGAAGTTACATATACTTGCATTTGGAATGCATAATGAAATTTGGACAACTATTTTTAACGTGACATACAAAACGCCTGCAGACAAGCAAGAACAGACACATTTTAAGGGACTCGAATGAAACTCATGATCGCACCAGGCAGCCAATGAGCGCCGCTGTGGTTTTCGTGTCACGCTAAGTGGTGAGCTGCAAATCTGAGGCAACAGACGCAAGCAGAAAATGCAGAGACTTGAATCTGCCCTCCTCGAAACACAACAGGCTGGTTTTCCTGCGGTCTGACACATGTGTCGCATTAAGAGTGCGTGTATGTTTCTAATGCAAGACTTTATGGGAGAAATACAGCCAAGTTCTTCTCTCTTTAACTGCAGCCTTTTTGAAAAAAAGCCATTGTGTGCAAAATCCCTCGGGCTAGTTTCTAGATCTGGATGGTTTGTATTATGTGTTTGGCTCAGACATTCGGTTAGTGGTAAACACAACAAACAGGAAGGAATGAGGCAAAAGAAAGTGAGGTTCGGTACAAAAGGGGAGGGGAACGTTACCAAAGTAAAACTAAGAGAAAGTAAATTCACTGTTGAGTTAGAAAACAGAGTTAGAAGTTGGATGCTCCAAGTCCTCCAAACTGTTTGAGAAAACACGTACTAGCTTAAGTTTGAGTTAACGATCACCACACTGGAATGAGCACTAGGTTAAAAGCATCCTTCAAATACAGACCCACCCTTTTTTCTAGGAATTACATTGTGCGAGTGCGTTTGCTCATTCACAATGCACTTATCTCATTGTTAAGGCTTCGTGGAATTAATAATGGGTTTCACCGGTTCTAATTAATGTGCATTATTCAATCAAATTTGTTCATCATATTAGTAAAACGTAAATTAACGCCACCATTATACATTCAAGAAACAAACAAATCCAGTGGAATTCAGTCAATTTACACCAAAAATCTAACATTCTGGTCTAAAACTGACCAATTGTTGACTTGTTGCTTACAAGCTACATTGGTGGCTTAAATACTGGTTTAAGATGAGCATCCCAGTGCAAAAGTAACATCATTTTTTACTTGCCATTCATGTAAATAATTGGTTACCTTCTATAAAGACAGGTTACCTGACACAGTAGGCTGTAAGTTAATTTTCTGGTTGAGGCAGTTCAGACGTCAAGCACATAGTACTGACTTGCAGTTATCCTGTGTTTAAAGAATTAGTTTAAGGAGAGGAGAGCTCGAAGGGATCTGTGGCTCACTGAGTTGTTTTGTTGACTTGGAGACATGGTCTTTAGCCTAATGAACGGGTTCATTTAGTCAAACCAGGAGGATTAACAAATGATCTCAAATGTGTTTCTTGCAGGTAGATGAATGTTTTTAATCTTTTACCCAGAGCTCCTTGACAGATATCCGTCCGAGTAGCTCCACCGACGATGAATTGTGGATTTGAGCACAGCTCCTGGAAAAGACACCAACAAAACCCTGTTTGAAAGGCTAACAATGTAAACAGATTTGAAAAGGAAAGCATAGACACTAAAACATTGAGATTACATTCTTATGTGGGTCTATATACAAAGGTCATAATAAAATATATTAAAATAACAGCTGTTAATCTGACCACCTGGCGTTTAAACTAAATAAACAGATTTCTGCTCGAGTAACCATAGCAATAGCACTGGTCCAGTTATTATCTGGTGGATGGTTGACAAAACATTATTCAGGTTTGTGACCCTGGAGCACAAAACAGTCATAAGTAGCACATGTAGGCTATATTTGTAGCAATAGCCAACAATACATTGCATGGGCCGAAATAGCTAGAGTTTTCTTTTATGGCAAAAAATAATTAGGATATTACGTAAAGATCGTGTTACATGAAGTTATTCTGTAAATTCCCTAACAGTAAATACATAAAAACTTTTTTAAATTATTATTAGTAATATGCATTGCTAAGAACTTTATTTGGACAACCTTAAAGGCGATTTGCTCAACATCTTTATCTGACGCGGCCAAGAAGACGTCAGTTGGACGAATGTAGCTATACTGAAGTAATTAAAAACAGCAAACAATACGCATTAACGCGATTTGTGCAACAAAAAAAAGAGAAAAAAAAGAAAAGAAAGCTCTTTTGTTCGTAAAGACAATGATAACGGTCCAATATAACGCAACTGTTAAAAATAAATAAATAAATAAAGTAGACTAGCCAACATGATTTCCCGTTTTATCTTTACCAGTAAACGAGTGATGCCTTTAATATTTAACTTGTGATACTGAAACTTACCCTAGGTCTTTTCCAGGTTATTCCTCTGGTTTTGTACGAGCTGGGTCCGAGTTCTTTAAAGCCCAGGGATTCGGGTGCGGCTGGGAACTGCGGGTCTGAGAACAGGGTCCCTCCGCTGAGACACTGTCTCCTGAGCGCCTCAAAGTCCTGGTTGAGGTATTTGGTGGCATTGGCGTTGGTTCCAAACCCTGCAGCATGCGCTCTCTTCTTGGCCAGGGTAGAGGCGACTCCCGACATCTTCCACTTCTGAAGAATCCCCAAAAATTCTGAGAAATGTACAAATGTCTTGATCCTTCAATTTAGTTTACTGCGACTCTCCGCCCCAAACTTTTCAGGCGTGGTCAGGCTGTCATGAGCGCGTTATTGCGCATTTTTACGCACGCAGTGAAGAACAGGAAGAAGTGGGTTAATGACAGCTACTGCGAAAACAATAACATTGCCTTCCATATCTGACTAATCATGGGTTATTGATGATGCATTTAGTATCTATTATAGGCCTACTACACAACATTTTAACAACTACTTTTGTTTTAAGAAAGTTTTTATACTTTTTATTGTTTACGTAAAATAGTCCAAGTTGACAATGGCATATGGAGAGACAGTGATGTCAATTTCATTTTAAATTAATAATGGGTTTTGGAGCGTAAACATGCGGCTACTTGTGCGCACAGAACTTCGTTCAGACATGTTCGTTCATTCTGACATTTTCTTCCTAACGGTAGAGTGGAAATGAAGCCCAAAAAAAGATTAGCTTCACAACAGTACCATCTGGCGGATATTAAAGTCGGTTCAGCGCAGAAATACACGGTCAAAAACGTGTAGGATATAGAAACGCTCATTTGTTTTGATTGATATATTAACCAAATTATGTAACCTATATTAGCCTATATGTAGCTCTTAAAGTGAGCACATTATTGCTTATTATTGGCATTTTAAAAAGCATGGGTTATCCTAATATGTGATATGACATTTGATTTTATTATATTATTACACCACACAAATGTATTTCCTTTGTTATTTCTTTTATTAAACTAACCCTTCTAAATGAGCTAAAAATTATTATTAGCATTATTCATATATAATATAGCTGTGGGGAATCACTATCCCCTTGCAAAAGAACCTGGATGGAAAAGCAGTGCTAGTAGTACCTTAAAAGTAAATAATAAGTACTGATCACGCCAAAAGAGTTGAGTAGAAAAGTTTTGAGTGAGGTAAACACAGGTTCATTTGTGGCTTTACTGGCAGAAGGATACAGTGAGAGTGAGGTTGCTTCCAACCTTAAAATTTCATAAGAACAAGGTGAAGTTACAGACATTGAGGACAAAGCTACAGACCAGCAGAAGGCAAAAACGTCTCTCCAATGACCAGAATGACCGCCAATTCATTCGAATGTCACTCCACAACCATAGGATGACATCAAGTGACCTACAAAAAGAACGGCAAATGGTAGCAATATTCCCCAACTCTGAGGATTGTTTTTTGCTTGTTAATAAAAGTTTTCGAACAGTAATATTTGTAATGTGTTTTTAAATATTTAACATATATTTAAAATATTTATCAGTATTTAAAGGTTGAGTAGTTTTTTTTGGTTGTTGTTTTTTTTTCCGGATTCTTTGGTTAAACAAATATCCAAAGATAAGCATTCATACACTTTAACAATTCAACCATATAAGAAATGATAGAAATTAATATTTTATTTTGCAAAGAAGCTTTAAATTGATCAAAAGTGGATCAATAAACTTTGGATCAAATAAATATAGGCTTTGTGAGCAGGAGAGACTGCTGTTGTTGTTGTTTTACAGTTCAAAAACTTTTGACTGGTAGTGTAAAATTAATCACACTCTGTAATAATTTCAGACTTTATTGTAGATGTTTTGATAGAGTGAGCTCTCCCTCACACTCTGAGCCTTCTTCTGCCCCATCTGGTATAAGACGACGTTTAATTTAATACAGCATAAATCTACACTATATACTAATAAACAGTTAATTTAGAACATTTTTATTAGTTTGTAACTATTATAGGCCTATTAATAGTGTTTCAATAAAACATTATAAATGTGTTAGATTAACAGTATGAACTAAGACAAGTAATTATAATGCTAAAAATACTTAATAGCACAAATTAAAGTGTGACAAACTGCTAAATATTCTATATGATGATTTCCCTGCTGGCTTACTGGAGCTTTAAATTCATGTTTGTGATGTTGAACTGCCTTTAGCAGCCTCACTTTGCTTTTTCTCACTGTCTCTTTCTTCTTTTTTGTGAAGGCATTTTATTTTTGCAAAGTGTGCCAACAACAGCGAATTTTGTGCAGTATTATATCTGATCGGGTACAATCATTTGATTGGACATAAGAACATATTCAGTAGAAGTTGTTAGGACTTCTAGAGCACCGAGAGCAAGTATTACAGAGAGAAATACAAAAACAAACTTCCAGATCACCAATTCAGCTTATTACGACGGCGTTTTAGTGCCACCAAAAGAAAAAAAAAATCTAAAACTATGAGATTAAAGTCGTAATATTTCAAGAATAAAGTCGGCCTAGATTGGGAGCACCCGGAGATATTCTCTGCTTTCAAAATCTGCCAGTTTTGTAGCGAAATACAAACAATATGTATATTATAATAACATGACATATTTATTATAGCCTGTCATATAGCTGAAATCGCTTTAGTTTAAGCGGCAGGCAGTGGCGGTTCTACATTGAATTTCTCCCTGGGCGAGACCCCCTCTCAGCGTCCCCCTCCCTTTTACAATTTCAAATAACATCAGAAAAGCATTTATTTTGAATAAAAATGAAAGAAGTAATCAAAAAGTTGAAAATAAAGTATTGGATAGGGTTAGGGGGGGCTTTATTTTCCCAATAAAGGTGTCAACAATGCCATCTATTTAGTATCTGAATTAAAATGAACATTTACACTCAGTAGGTTGCATTCAATAATGCATTTCAATACTGAGGTGCAGATAATTGTCACTTGCAATAATGCTATGTGCACTTGGTGTAAATACCCGCTGCCAAGAAAATAATGATCCCAAAACTTATTATCCATATGGAATTGTCAGATATGAAAATTATGTAGCAATAATGTATTGATGTTTGACGCCATGAAGGTGGATAGTGATAGTGTATGCCGTTATGTTTTTTAAAAAATCGGCTTAAATGTGTGATATGAGGAAATAATGTCAAAAACGGATTTATTCTAAACTGAGAAATATCGCACTCACTTTCAAAGAAGACTCCAGACTTTTATTCTACATAAAGCGGGTCGCCCTCTTACGGGTTGCCGCCATGTTGAGATCACATGATCTCCAGCTGTGGAGCTCAAGCAAACTGACAGTGCTAATAATAATAATAATAATAATAATTATTATTATTATTACATTTAATTTATACAGTGCTTTCAGCAAATCATAATCACAAAAACAAAACAAACAAATCAAACAATATATCAACAAAACATTACTGACACAATGTAGCCATATGAGCATAGTTAGAAATACTAGCAAAAATGTCTGTTTTCTGTTGGGGGGTGATGAAATAAGCTAAAAAAAAAAGTCGTAACAGCTCAAACACCCTACAACATGCACAAAAAAGAGATTTAATCCAATAATGTGAAGAAGCAGCAGGTAGTAAGCAAACTTCATACATCCTGGCCAGTAGGTGTCAGTATAATGTCCAAAACAATGATACAATTCGCTCTTTGCACATAACGCCATGACATCATATCCGTTTTGAGTAATGCGGTATACCTTTTTCCGGTTTGGCAAAATTTGGCGGCA
>JAUMHE010000079.1:10007218-10021633 GCA_032359235.1 Enteromius mattozi
AGTGTTATCTCGAAACGTAGGAAACAAACTTTCCCTTTATATACAATATATATATATATATATATATGTGTGTGTGTGTGTGTGTGTGTTAAGTAGTGCCTTATAATTGAAATTCAGACTGCTTCTGTTTTATGGTATTTCACACAGGAGCAGATGTTAAGACGGATGGATTTAGTATGGAGACCTGTCGTCACATTATCAGTCTGCTAGATGTATCCTTACCTCACTGGATCAGATGATGGACATGATGTATGATGGACTACATGTATTAATGCAGAGATTCACAAACTTTTCATCAGCCAAACCCATTTGACCTTACACCTTTACTTGAAGTTCTCTTGAGAATAATAAATATTTCAGTCATTTTTATAGAATGTTATTTTGTTTTCATTTTAAAAATATTTCTTTTAATTTTCTATTTTTATGATTTCATTAATTATGAGCTTTTCATCAACTCACAAACCCATGCAGTTCTCTGACAAATCTCCAGGGGTTCAGGAACCTCAGTTTGGATTTTTTTCACAGATTATCTGTTTGTTTGTTTTTCAACCCTGTTATAGCCCTTGACCTCAATCCAGAGAGATGGCAGCAGCAAACTCTGCCTCATGGAGTTTCAAATACTGTGGACAAAGATCCAGAAATATTTGGTATCATATATATCTTGGTGTAAAATCTCTAATATAATATTAGACAATAACTGATATGGTAGACGTTTTGCCAATGTATTTAGCAATATTAAATACTGAATGTGTATTTTCTGTCATATTTCTCCAGGAGATTTTTAAGAAGCATGATAAAGACACCTCAGGCACTATGAGTTCCTATGAGATGAGAGATGCCATGAAAGAAGCAGGTAATGGGGTCTATGGCTCATTTCAAACAGTAATACCAGTAAATTTGTGTAAATTTACCAAAACAACTTTTCCGGTAAATAAAAACCACACGCCGTTTCATTTTTTACTTGTAAAGCACCACTTACACATCAGTTTCAAAATACTGGTAAATTCTGTGACATTATTCACCAGAAAAGACCTCTTAGCGTTAGCACCTCACAGTGTTGTGTTTTTAAACTTGGTAAGGTAAAACAAGTAATTTATTATTTATTTCATCTAAAAGTGGTCATAATAAGGAGTACATTAATGTTTTTTGTGTGTTTTTCTTCACAGGGTTCCAGCTGAACAATGAGGTACTTCAGGTGATAATCTCACGTTATGCTAATCAGGAGTACACCATTGACTTTGATTCCTTCGTCGGCTGCCTGATTCACCTGGAAATGTTCTTCAGTAAGTGTTGCTGAAGATTATCTAGTTTAAATGTTTTGAATTACTATAAATAAATTATTATAAACAGCAATTTTGTGCTCTGTGCAGAAATGTTTAAGGTGTTTAATAAGAAGAAAACTGGAAAAATTGATCTGGATATCCTGCAGGTGAGACACAAGTGTGAACGTGGATTTATGAAGATTTTATCTTCTCAATGTAGTGTTTACATTTACAGATGTGTTGTTTTGTGTTTTGCAGTGGCTCTGCTTGACCCTCAGTTAAAAATACACTCATCATAACTGCATCAGAAGTCATTTCATTTCCTGCAACTGAACTGAAGAACATGCTGCAGATCTGAAATAACCAATAGTAAAATCAGAGTAAAAACAATGAAAGATGGATATTATCTAAACTTAGATTTGCTTAAAATTCATTTGCTTAGGCCCTCTTGGGCTGAAATTTTGGCAACAGTAAAAATGACTAAATCACATTTTTCATATTTGCAACTTCTGATAATTTTATGTCATGTTTACAAATAATTACCATAGTAATAGCATAGTACATAGTTTTTACAGTACAAATCATGAATTAATATGGCATTGAATCATAACCACCACCTACTATATATACTGTAGAGTGCAAATTCATGGCATCATCTCTTTCATTTTAAATTCTGCAAATTAATGCTAAATATCATTAATGCCTTAACAACCTCCATCTGAGATTACATATTCCCAAAACACCTTTAATATGCTATTTCTTTCCTAATTTGATGATGCATTACAAGTAACTAATTATAAATGCTTTAATATTCTCTTTTAATAGTCCTAAATATTTTGCCGGTGCTTATCAAAGTTGTTTTTAATTAGTGTTTTTCCTTAAATTTTCCATGAGAAATCTGTTTTGTCTTTATGATATAATGCTTTTTTTTATTAATTTGTCATCTGTTTAGTTTTCTTGAAGTCCTGCATGTGCTGGTATCCAACAAAGCTGAACATCTACTCATAGTTTAGCAGTGCTGTGTATTTCTATTAGAATGTTATCTGTAGTTGTTTATTAACACTCTGTCATTCTCCTAAATCTGAATAAAATACAACTCTGTCTGGTTTGACTTCCTATATAATGACTGGATAATGTTGGATAGAGCAATATTGCATAGAGCAATGCCCTCAGCATTATGTATTTTTTCTTGAATCATTAGATCCACTACATATTCCAAAACATCCATAGTATTTATTTGTTCTTGTACCAACCTCTATATAGTCAAAGACAATGGCAACAGGATGTCTATATATACACAGACTAATGACTAACACAAAACACAATAAACCGATAGGCTCAGGGCCGGCCCTGGGCATAGGCGGAATATAGGCAAATGATAGGGGTCCCGCCGATCCCTAGGGGCGCCGAAATGAGTAACGTTTTTTCTAACAATTTCTTTTTTATTACCAATACTACTTCAGTAATATTAATTTAAAATATTATTAAAAAAAAGAAAAGAAATTGTCCCACAAAAAAAAAATTTATTGCTCTCTCCTGACATGCATCAGTTACCTGATATTGACAATTTATCAGTGAAAATCTATCATATTGTCAAAAAGACCAAAGCCCTCTGGTGCCCAGGCAAGAAAAAAAGAAGAGAAGAATAAAAACAGGACAAAGAAAGAGGTAAAATTATGTAATTAATGTTGATGATAATATTAAACTAGATGAGGTAAAAATTTGTGAACAAACTGGCCTAGTCTAGATTTTGTCTGTAGGATTTGTGGCATTTTTAATTAGAATTGGTGGATTTAGTAATAACAAATAACAAATACTGTTACAAATGTAATGTCCATTGTTAGTTCAAGTTAGTTAATACATTTCCTAATGTTAGCAAATGATACCTTATTGTAAGTGTTACTGTTTTACTACCATCAGCTTTTTGTTTCTAATAAAAATTTAAAAATCAAGACAAAGCTATGCAGTGTTGTGTGAATGTTTGAACACAATGATTACTGGTGGAATGGGCTGTAAGGTAAGGGGCACCAGGTAAAATCTCGCCTAGGGCAGCAAATTGGTCAGGGCCGGCCCTGAATAGGCTTGTTCGAGATGAACAATGTTAGCTTGGTGAGGTCTGCCTCTTGTAGTTGGGGGCCGAATTGAAAGCAGAGACATTGACGCTCATGCAGTGTTTACTTACTCTAAAATGCAAAATTTGCCAAATGCTCAGACATTTCAAAAAGTATTCCTTGATTAGCGGTAAATCTCCATTACCTGTTTTCAAATGAAGCAGCAGTTAATAATGAAGCCGTAGATCACTGGCAAGCTACGCAATATCAGGTTCATTATCACAAATTAATTGACTGCGCAAAACTAAGAGCGATATTGCATAGCTTGTCAGTGATCTAGGGCTCTGTGTATTAACTGCCGCCTCATTTGAAACAGGTAATGGAGATTAACCACTAATCAAGGAACCGTCTTTACTGACAACATGTGCATGAATATCCCATGCCATATATCTCCCAGCCCCAAGCCAGAAGCAAAAGAGTAATACAATACACAGCCAATGGTCAGGACTGGCAGCAAACATTCAAAAAAGGAAGTAAACATTCCAAGAATCAAAAACACAGGTAAACCAGGAAACACGGAAAAGCACCTTTTCACCTCTTCACCCAAATGTTTCTAATCGGTTTTAGGCTGTAGGACTATTCATGTGTTTAATTGATAGAAATATTATATTGTATAAAGTAAATGTACAAATAGACTGAATAGGCTTCACTGTATAAAATTTAATATGCATTCATTCTAACTTATTTTCAAAGATAGTGAGTGATTTTCTTTCTGAAATAGTTGAGAAATAGTTCTGTCAAACATGTACAGTATGAGTTCCCTTCTGCTGTTGAATGCAAAAGAATATATTTAGAACAATACTGGAGTAAATTTTGGGGTGAACTATCCCTTTAAGATCTTATTAATGGCAGTATCTCAAATATCCTACTACACATGCTTTTTCTTTAACTATTAGCAATCAAGTGAGACACAAATGACCGTGTTTACGAGGATACAAGCAAAGACGGGCATTTTGACACAAAACTGCGTTTGAACAGGCACGAAAATAAGTCAGGCATGTGCTGTTTAGTTCAATTCAATTCAAATTTATTTGTATAGCGCTTTTCATATCATTGCAAAGCAGCTTTACACCAAAGTAATGTTTTACAGTATATGAAGAAGTAGTAGTTTGTACATGTACATATGGCATAGATGTGAGATAAAGATCAATTAATAACGTAATCGAACAGAGAAGGAACATTATAAATTAGTAGCAGAGTTCGGTAGTGCAGTGTGTTGTTCCAGGGTTGGCATCATCTGGGGTTCAGGCTCAAGTTTAGTCAGGCTAAAACAGTGTGCACATTTACAAGAATGAATTCTGCCCCGCTGCTTACCATCCACAAACAGTTTAAAACCATTTGTTTTTAAACCACAATGCTTAAAATGTGTTTAACTGATAATCTTACACAATGACATGCAAAAAGACACATTTCTACTGGGTTATCAAATGTCAATCTCAAATGGTTATTTATGGAAAAGCTTAACTAAACAATGCTAATAAGTAGGGGGCGTGGGAGCTTTGTCAATCAATGCTCCAGTCAATCTACTCCTTCACGGGTCCCCTCCTTGTCTGGGCCCTGGGGCTTCAGCCCAACCTAGCCTTATGGTTAATCTGGCACTGCAGGAAGGGAAGTTACTAAGGATCAGAACGGAGGGATTTGAGCTTGAGGGGAAGTTGAGCCACCCCTTGTTTCTAGGCAAACAAAATTGGTGATAGCCTATCCCTGATAGCACACATACATCTAGGAGACATCTATTTAATATCTGCAAGACATATTATTTAGGTTGTTTGCTCATCTGAAATACATCTCCTTTTTGATGTCAAATAGACATGTATTAGATGTCTTTAAGATGTTTATGATTTAGAATGTATGTAAAACTGACATCTGAAAGACATCTAAAAGATGTTTTTAGACAGCAGATGCTTTCCAGATCAAAAGATCTTTAACAGACATCTTGCAGACGTACAGTACATGTAGTATCTGGGATGTAACGCCCCAACCACGTTGTAGATTATACTTAGTTAAAATGGTTGGAGCTTGAGTCAAAGTCCTGGGGTAAACTGAACCAGTGGTTCACCCCTTATAGAGTATTATTTTAGTCTACATTATAATTTAATTATGTTTAAACCAAATTTTTTTTACCATTTTAACTTGATTTTCCTTTAATAATTTTAAATTGGCCTTGTTGAAAAAAAACTGAGTTTATAGACTCATTAGTTAAAATGAGTCTAAAAACTTGACAGACACGCAAGAAGCCTAATAACTTTAGAATGAACTCGAAGTTGAAGCTGTTAGGAAGCACTGTAATCACACTGAAGTCTGTGGTTTTGAATTTGAATGTTAAACCAGCACACATGGGTGTGGTGTTTGAGTGTCTGGCTATGTAGGCTATACATCAAAACACACTTTCATTATATTTTTGCCAACTTAATTTTAAAATGACAATCTTTCTTTTGAAATCAAGGATTTTTATGCAACTTGCTTAATTAAAATTCCTTTTTTTATTATTTTGATGCATTTTAATGTTTTTTAAACATGTTTTTTCGTTAATGTCTCCTTTTTTATGTAAATATATCATATGCATGTAAAAGGTTTAAATAAATGAACACAACTAAAATATGACATATTTATAGAAAACATATTTCCTTCCTTCATATTTTTTGCTTATAAATTTTGTTTCCTAAAGTAAAGTAACTGAACTACATTTTATCCAAAATGTAACTATTTGCTTTAGAGAACTGTATATTCATTATACATCATATGTTACATGATGTGTAAAACCAGTTTGAAAACAACACCTGCCCCCATGTGCTGACAGGTGGGTCTGACTCCACCCCTCACTGCTTTACCATCCAGCAGCTCTCACTTTAAAACCAGCATCAGTCTCATAGAAACACACGCTACACAAGCTTCAGAGGAACTTGAGTGCGATTACCGGGCAGCATGTCTAATATTACTAAAGTTCTTTCTCGGCGGCAGGATAGAGGAGAAGGATTGGGAACAAATGAGAAGGCGATTCCCTTCAACAAGCAGGACTACCAGACCCTGAAGCAGGAATGTCTGGTGAAAAAAACCTTGTTTTGTGACCCAGCCTTCCCTGCTGAATCCGACTCTCTGGGATACAATGAGCTTGGGCGGTACTCCTTTAAGACCAGGGGAGTGCAGTGGAAGAGACCTAAGGTACTGTTTGCTTTCTTCCACACAGGTGGAATTTAGGTAAATATTAAGATGTGCTTTTGTGATCCTTGTATGTTTTATAGAATTTATTTCTACCTGAGACAAACCTTAAAAGTAATGTCGATTTTTTAAAATAGTGATGTTATTTAAAGAGCATAGTGAGGTTAATTCAAAATATTAATAATAATATTACTCAAATAAAACAGTTAAATTAGATGTTACTGCATGAAACATATTTTTAATTAACTACTCTTAAGTGTATTTGATATTTGCATTCACAAGGTACAGCTGAAGGAGTTTCAGTGTTTAATACAACTAGTAAATTAACTTTAGAAATTGTAAAAATTGCAAATTTATGTTTAATAATAAAATCTTAATAAGCCCAAAGTGATGCAAAGAGTCCAATAACTTGACAGAAATCAAGAGCAGAAAGTACATATAATGAAAGAAAAGAAAAATAAACAGTAACTCTGAGATACAAAACATGTATTGTTATGTGCATATGTGGACATATGTTTTCATGCACATGCACCAGTATGCTTACTATGGTAACTGACGGCAGCTCAGGTTTCTATTTAGATGTGAGGATTATCTTATGTGTCTGTTGATACTTACAACATGCAGACTCTGCTCAAAAGTTTGCATTGTTAGATTAAATAATATGCTTTTTATCAGCATTTGTCTTTTACGAATACACAAGGCACAGCACATTAGCTCAACTAAAGCCCGCTGGCTAAGAGCAAATACAAGCTATTGTTATGTAGGTGTACTTTTACATAACGTAACTCTATCACCTCTAATTGTTCTTGCATTGTCCCTTTTTTAAAGGAGCTCTGCGCAAACCCTGAGTTCATTGTGGACGGTGCAAAGCGGACAGACATCTGCCAAGGAGCTTTAGGTGAGAAAAGAGCCTTTTCTCAGAAAGGTGTTCAGGTGTGTCCTGTAGCATGGGCTAATTGATAAATTATTTACGAATTCCACTAACACATACAGGTAAGTATCGCTGAAGTGCGGCATCAAAAAAATATGGAATTTCAGGATATTTCATTATTCATTGCTATATTAGTTACATCTATCTGCTGGTGTGTCTGCTTTGTTGACATGAGTAAACTGTCCTCCACCCCAAACCCACACAGACTCACATTGTGCAGTGCAAATGACCACGACACAACAAATATGTCAATGTGTGGCTTATGTGATGCTTAATTTTTCAGAAACATTAAATAACAATTACTTTTAAAAAAAATTTCTGAGGTCCAGTTATAATGTTATCAAGATTTTTATATCAAAAAGCATAATTTAGAAGTAATAGGCTATTTTCTGTCCTGTTTTAACGCCCCTCGAAATGCTCTGTTTGAAAAGGAAGTACTCGGAAGTAAACACCCAATGATTGGCTAACATTTGTGTAAAATTACAGTCTACATCCTTCACAGATGGACGCTGCTGTTATTCAGGCTAAGAATGCTTTTCAAATGATCTGTTTAACAAACAAAGCAATAGTGATCATGCAATAAAACAGTTACTCACAGTTGTGTTGTGACATTTCTGTCGGATCCAATATAGTCGGCACAGCATTGTCTTTTCACACAGCACTGGCTTTTCACACTGAAAGCGAAAATTCGGCGCAATCGAATATTTGGCACAATTACACTTTTGAATCGAATATTTTAACCGAGATTCGTATATGGAGCTATTCACATCAGGCACGATGATTCGCCATGCGAAAAAGCGAGGATTTGAATCAGATTTGAGCTATGGAGTAAGGCAAGAGTCTCTAAAACCAGTGTAAACAAACACAGAAGATTATTCCGAGAGAGAAGAGAGTGGATGCTATTGTAATCTTTGGTATCTGAGAACAGATTTATTCTCATATGTTCTTAATATAATTTATATTAGGCAAATTTTCCACTGAATTATATGATCTGGAGTGTCGGTTTTCTCCCACGTTAGTCAGAATTATGAGTCGGAGTGCATTTACTTTCTACGTTAGATCTTCCGTATTCACAATCAAGTGAAACATTGTTCTATACATAAAATATAAAAGTAGACATGATTATGACAATATTTTCTGTATGTTTTTTGTATGCAGCTCATGGTATTTTTTATAACAATAAGGATGTTTATGATGTGGCATTTTTATACATGCAAAGAGTGCCAAGTAAGACATGATCCTGGATCAACATTACAGTCCAAAAATATTCACTTATCCCAATCCTTACCCTTAAACCTACGCCTACCCAAAATTTATGCCTAAAATCAGTGGGAAATGATAGCTGATTAACAAGTGTGTAGAAGCACCTAACCATGATTATAAGCCTAAAACAGATATTTCCAGAAAAATTATTCCTCAATTCTGATTGGTTGATTGGAATGTTGTTCCAGGATCAACAAGGATGTTGATCCAGCAACATCTTGTACTTGGTGAAATCACGCTCACCGTCTGCCAATAGAAGCAGAAGATGATCAATCATTTTCCGCACGTTGATTTGCCTAGCTTTTTCGCCTCACGCTTATATGAAACAGCCTTTAGTTCCAATATATATAAATATCCTGCTTCTAAATTGTTCCTTGTGTGTAAACGAATCTGTGGTAAAAAGAAGTGAACAAAGGACCAATTACTCACTGAAACTTAATTAAAAGTAAAGTTAATTTGCTCTTTCCCAACATTGGGATCAGAAGGAAGGCAATGCAAAGACTGCTTTTCCTCAACTTGGCAACTTTGCACAGCATCGTGTTGTCTTCAGAGCATCTTTATAGTTTTTATACGTTATAGAATTGGTGGGCGGGGCTAAACAAGCAGCGATGAAGAAGCAGCGGCGGTGCTTAACAACATTATTACATCATAAAGTGGCACATTCCACAAGCTGTCGTTTTGGCAGACTGCCTTCAATATAAGCTTCTCAGTTCATGACCCTTTCAAATGATTCATGAAGTCCTGAAAGAAATGGATTTAACTCAATTAAATGAAGTGATATGACTCTGTGCCTCCTTCAATTTAAGATTTTTTATCCATTTGGTTAAAAAGTATAATACAGTAGGCATACAAAGTAAGAAGTATCATTTACTTCATTTACATTTATGGTTCCATGAACAACTTCTAACATCCATGGAATCTTCTATTCCTCAAAAGGTCCTTCATAGCGCAAGAAAAGCTTCCTCTGAATATGAAATGCTCTTCACAAGAAGAAATAGTTGTATAACTGTTCAATGGAAGGTTCTTTTTAGAATCAATTATAGTGATGCTAGATTTAGCAAGCACTAATTAAAGTTACCTCACAATGCAAGTGCATTTCTTGTGTTGTGGAAAAACATATTGTGAGACATGGGAGTGGTTAAAAACATATGCTTAAAGGTAAGCTTGAAGGTTATGGGATCAAGCCCCATAATGTTCGATCCATCCATCATCACCATTGAGTAAGATACAATATGCCCAGGATACTCTTTGAACAAAACACAGAAGCCCAGGTTAATCCTAAAAGGCAGTATCTGGAATAAATGAATGCCAGCGGCTATTTGCACTAAGTGTAAGCAACGATACAGGCTAAGTGAAAACAGCTATAGATTCTATTTATGCTATGTTAAAATAGCAGGATTTTCTGCTATGTATACTACTTATTGCAAATAGTGGCAATTATCTGCACCTCAGTATTGTAGTACATTATAAAACAGTATGCATATAACTTATTAAGTGTCAATTTTTATTTTAATTCAAATTATTAAATGGACATTACTAGCACAAAAAAGCCCTCTCTACGTCAGTTCCCCTCCCCAATACTTTATTTTCAACTTTTTGATTATTTCCTTAATTTTTATTGAAAATAAATGCTTTTCTGATGTGATTTGAAATTTGAAAATTTGAATTTGAACCGTTTTCAAGCCATTAAAATGAGTTTACATGATTTTACATTCTGCACCACAGGAGCTGACAAATATCAACTGTCTTTTGTAATGTTGACTATCCCAATTACACGTTGGTGGGCAGAGTTACAGTAAATAGCCTCTGCCAACAAGGCGGCTGTTTGCATTTAGTATAAGTATACTGGAAATCAATTGCCATTAAACAATGAGGTCAATGCAGAAATATCTAATGACATTTGAATCATTGGCAGGTGACTGTTGGTTGCTGGCGGCTATTGCATCTTTGACTTTGGATAATGCAATTCTGGAACGTGTAGTTCCACCTGGACAGAGTTTTACAGAGGACTATGTTGGCATCTTTCACTTTCAGGTCAGAACTTAAAGTGAAATCAAATGTCTGAGACCACACTGAAGATCTGGAATTGAAAACCTGGATGAAAAAAATATTTTTACTAGTGGGCTCAGACTTTTTGGGCCTCATATGAGTATTAATTACAACACAAGTTAAGGAGACACTATCAGACTGATTGTTGTTGTACGTGTCTCTCAGTTCTGGCAGTTTGGTGAATGGGTGGACGTGGTCATTGATGACCGGCTGCCCACCAGAGATGGGAAGCTGCTGTTTGTTCATTCAGCTGAGGGCTCTGAGTTCTGGAGCGCACTTTTGGAAAAGGCCTATGCAAAGTAAGTGTGTGTACGTTCAATCATCATAAATACTACTAACCTGAACTGTAATGCTGAACAATAAGATACTAAGTCATCTAAAACTGAAACCGTTGGTAAACACTGTGTCAAACCACAGCCTACAAAACACACAATGATCATGCAACATGTCACATATCCATGACATCATCAACAAGTGGCGCTGATTATTCCCATATTTTGAAGGCTTAACGGCTCATATGAAGCTCTGGCGGGAGGTTCAACCACTGAGGGTTTTGAGGATTTCACTGGAGGCATCGCTGAGAACTTTGAGTTGAGCAAAGCTCCTTCATACTTGTTTAAGCTCATGCAGAAAGCACTGACGCTGGGATCATTACTGGGCTGTTCCATTGATGTGAGTCACATTCCATTTCTGTTATTTCACATAGTTTTAAACTTAGACCTGTGGTCTGTGGTCTAGTTAACAAACAGACACTAGTTTAGAGTCTAGTTTAGACACCTAAGCTTTTATAGTATTTACAAAGATTCAGGATATTAATTTCCTTGTTAAAACTAACAATTTGCATGTGCTTTGTGGATGTTTTGCAGGCAGCTTGCAAAGAATATTTGCCACATATGCAAATAGGTTGGACTCACCCATATTTAAAGGAGGATTTTGTGTCTGGAAATATCACATTTTAGCTCAGGAGTTTCAAGTGTGACATGCATTATCATTGCAGTAATACATAATAAGTGGTATAAACTTGATGGCTGATAATAATTATTTTTAGTTTGAAGCTGACAGCCACTATATTATCGAATACATATATATTAAAAATAAGAACAAAGAAACACATTACAAACACAACAGAACAAAAATACAAATTACAAAATCTGCCAATATTAGGTTTATTTAACATCTAGTAAGTAATACTATAATACTACAGAAATGTAAAAATCAAGTGTATAACAAAACACTGCTTAGTCTTCAATGTATGAATCCAATATGAAAGAAAGAGCATCTTTTGTTATTTTAATGTTATCATGAATGACAGACAGATGCAGGTCAATTAGGCTGCTATCTCTTTAAGACAAAATGCACAGATCCAATACTGTACAGTGAAACACATTCAGTTTCCCTACAACTGTGTTTACGTGAATACTCCACATGACAAGTATTTTGAAATAATTATGTGTATTTGAATAATTAACCACAATAAGAGAAGAAAGAGAACTGAATTCACACTCACATGCACCCATACCAGATCTATACAGGTGGAGCTGGGGAAGGTGGAGGGTTTCTGAAGTGAGCAGACAGTTTATCTGTCATAATATAAAATACAAAAAAACGGCAATCCTGGCACCATCCACTGAAGAGTGTGCCTTCAACAGTAGGCATTAACTTGATTTAATAAGGCTTCGGGAAGGTTGGAGGACAGATTGGCCCTACATACTTTTGCTTAAATGTTTAGTGTCGGAAAGTGTTTTTGTTTTTTGTTTTTTGCATGTTTTTAAAAGTGTTCAAAGAACTCAAGTCTTTACCATTTATTTGATCAAAAATATAGTAAAAACTGCAAAACCGTTTTCTATTTGAATGTGTTAAACGCAATTTATTTCTGTAATGCAAAACTGATTTTTTTTTTTTTTTTTGCCGAATTATTGAACAGATTACCAGTTCCTATGAGACAGAGGCAGTGACGAGTCTGAAGCTGGTAAAGGGTCATGCCTACTCCGTCACGGGTGCAGAGGAGGTCAGAAACCTGCATTGACACTGAAACATAGATTTGATAAGAAAAATTTAAAGGAGCTCTAATGGCTGTCATCTTACAGGTTCATTCCAATGGCCGTCTGGTTCAGCTGGTGCGTATCAGGAACCCGTGGGGTCAGGTGGAGTGGACGGGCCCTTGGAGTGACGAGTGAGTTTCCTTACAGACCTTACTCCTTCAAATCAGTTTTGAGACTTCTGTAAAATATATGTGTTTTTCAGTTCCAAAGAGTGGAACAGCGTCCAGCCGGAGGAGAAAGCTAAACTGGATTATTCCGCTGAAGATGGAGAGTTCTGGTAAGAAAACTTGAGCTTTTAGCCCTCAGCAATATAACAAATATGTTGATGAATACTGATGAATCTTCCTCATCCCGTCAGGATGGCATATTCGGACTTTATACAGCAGTTTTCAAAGTTAGAGATCTGTAATCTGACTCCAGACACTCTTTCAAGTGAAGATGTGAGCCGTTGGAACTACAACCAGTTTGAAGGCAACTGGAGGGTGGGATCCAGCGCAGGAGGCTGCAGGAACAACCCAGGTAAATTCAATCTTGGATTTCTTCTAATCAATCATTAGGTTTGATTAAGCTGTTTTTTTTGATCCACGGTCTGACCATCTGGTTCTTCTCTCTAGCTACATTCTGCTCTAACCCTCAGTTTGTGATCAAGCTGGAGGAAGAAGATGAGGATCCTCATGATGGAGAGGACGGCTGCACAATCCTAGTGGGTCTGATGCAGAAAGATACTCGTAAAGACAAGCGTTTTGGACGAGACCTGAACACTATTGGCTTTGCTATCTATAAGGTAACATAGCACAAACAACTTCACGACCAGCAGATCCACCAACTTTACAATCACAACACTCTCTTAGTTCCAGAGGTGTTTTTCCCATTTATTTCTTCTAAGATTCAAAACAATTAGTCAATAGTTTCATGAACTAAACCAGTCTGCTCCAAGATGCATCACAAGATTTCAAACTTTGATTTGAAGCACTTCTCTTCAAGATTCATGGGTTGTGTAGTTCTTCACCTTAAGTTTTTATTTTTCCTTAAATCAAGTTGAGAAATCAGTTAATTGCATCTAAGCTCCTAGTAGGTCTGTCTTCATAAGTTAAAATAATATGATTTTATTTCCAAAATCCAACTGTTCCACTTTATCTAACACACTTTTCCTGTGACATAACTGCCAAAATTCCCACTAATTTTTTTGAGACGAATTTGAACACTGAATTATACAATATTCTTTGGTGTTTTTCAGGTTCCAGATGAGGTGTGTATTTTGTACATCAGAGTTACTGGACACCACAAACGTAACCAGTTGTTTTTCAATTTTCTACAATTCTACGGAAGACTCTAAAGAGACATGGTGTTGGTTTAAAAAAAAGGAAGAAAAAATACATTTCAATGCTTTGCGTTTATTGGCTAAACTTTTATGATGGAAATAATATGAGGTGGGTAAAATGAGGAGTTTCTGCAAAGTTAGAGAACTTTGTTTTGCAAGAGAATGTGAATGCTAAAGCATTAAAGTTAAAAATCATGTCGCTTCCCAGCCAGCACACTTATGTGGGGCCCAGATGGGTGTCACCTGGGCTCTCTAACTGGGGCCCAGCCAGTTTTGT
>JAUMHE010000079.1:10026847-10036934 GCA_032359235.1 Enteromius mattozi
AGTGCTGCTTGTGTCTTATTTTACAGCACTCTGTAGTATGCATACTGAGCAGTGTTAGTTTCATTGTTTTATGTGGGGCCACCATGGAAACTGAGGACAAAACTGACTGGGCCCCAGTTAGAGAGCCCAGGTGACACCCATCTGGGCCCCACATAAGTGTGCTGGCTGGGTTTGGGGCGCCACGCAGTGCATTTAAATGAAACAACCTTAAGTTCCGTTTCATCCACTTATGTTTGTGTTTCCAGTTCAAAGGTCGCAATAACATTAATCTCGGTCCTGATGTACTGCTGCGTCAGCGGTCCATCGCAGGAAGCAACACCTTCATCAATCTGCGAGAGGTGAGCGAGCGCTTCAAACTGCCTCCAGGTGAATACGCCATCATCCCATCCACTTTCGAGCCGCATCGCAAGGGAAGCTTCGTACTGCGTGTGTTCTCAGAGAAAGAGGCTGATGCCAGGTTTGTCTGAACATTTGTCGTTTTAAAAACTGGGTTTATATAGTTCTTATTTTAGACCACATGGGGGTGATGTTGCATAGCTTTGGTTCTGCCTTGAGTGGCCATTTGGTTGCTATCTTGGTGGCTGTTTGTCAGATCAATGAATCATTGCTGTTCCCTACACATTTTTGTATTTGTACCCAAATGCATGATGGATGTTTCTGACTCTCATCCCTGCAGCCCCATGGATACAGAAATCAGTGCAGATGTGAAAAAGGTGAATTTATTATACACAAACTGAGTGCATACTATTTCAATATTTTTGGATGTACCACATATTAAATCAAAAATAACTTTTCTTAAATTAATCTAAATGTTTTTCTTTCCCAGCAATACATATCTGAGCGTGACGTGGACCCACATTTCAAACACCTTTTCACTCAGATTGCTGGAAGTGTAAGTCACATGGATGGTCATTCTAGTTTTGTCACTTTTTTCCAAGCATGCATGATCTTGTTTTCACTCTGCAGGACTCGGAGGTGTCTGTGTTTAAACTACAGCAGATCCTGGATAATATTACCTCAAAACGTAGGATTTTTTTTATTATTTATTCTCATATACAGTATGTATTGTATATTTCTGAATTCTATTTAAAAGCACCTTGAAATTGGTATTTCACGCAGGGACTGATGTGAAGACGGATGGATTTAGTATGGAAACCTGTCGCCACATTGTGAGCCTGCTAGATGTATCCTTAACACACTGGATTATTTTTTTTTAAAACAGATTATCTGAATGTTTCAATTGTGGCTCAGTCGTTTCACTGTACAAAGGCGCAGCAACCAAATTAGTTATCATAACCCTGTTATAACCTTTGACCTTGGTTCAGAAAGATGGGAGCGGCAAACTTGGCCTTGTGGAGTTTCATATACTGTGGATAAAGATCCAGAAATATTTGGTATGATATATATTTTGGTCTAAATTAAAGGTGAAAAATCTGTAATATCAGCTAATAAAATGGTACAGATCTTTTGTGCTCCTCTATCACAGAACAACAAATTAGTGGGCACGGATAATTGTATTTAGTGATGTTAAATAGTTCATGTGGGTTTTCTGTCATGCCTTACCAGGAGGTTTTTAAGAAACATGATACAGACAACTCAGGCACTATGAGTTCCCATGAGATGAGAGATGCCATGAAAGAAGCAGGTAATGAATCTAGGGTTAGTTAGACCATTGACAACAACATAGTCATTCATTTCTTCTAAAAGTGGTCATAATAAGGAGTGCATTAATGGTTTTTTTTGTGCTTTTCTCCACAGGGTTCCAGCTGAACAATGAGGTACTTCAGGTGATAGTCTCACGTTATGCTAATCAGCAGTATGCCATTGACTTCGATTGCTTCGTTGGCTGCCTGATTCGCTTGGAAATGCTCTTCAGTAAGTTTTGCTGAAAATTATCCAATTTAAGTTTTAAATAAATAGCTATGAACAGGTTTTTTGTGTTCATGCAAAGTTTTACTGAAACATTTTCGTCTGTTCTCTACACAGAAATGTTTAAAACATTCGATAAGAAGGACACTGGGAAAATCGAGCTGGATATCCTGCAGGTGACGCACAAGTGTAAATGTGGATTAAAGTTTTTGTATCTTCTCAATGCGTTTTCATTTACAGATGTGTTGTTTTCTTTTTTTGCAGTGGCTCTGCTTGGCCCTCAGTTGAAAATCCACTCACCTTGCACCAGATTGCACTAGAGGTCAATTCATTTCCTGGTATTAAACTGAAGAGGATGCAGCAGACTTGCAATACCAAAAAGTAAAATCATAGTAAAATCAACCAATGCAGTTTGTTTATGGTGCTCATCTGCTGAAAATAAAAACATTTGTCACTTGAATTCACAGATACTTCATGACTATTTTTTTTTTTTTCTGATTCATAGCTGAAAATAACCATGAACGATCTTAAATTAATAACTAGGTCGATATGGTAGCTATATTTTATAGGGCTAAAACTAGCTATTCATTATTTATTATTTAGCCAATGCATATTCACATCATCTTCCAGTGATTTAAAATTGGGTAATACATAAAGCGATTTATCTTAAAGGGTTAGTTCTCCCCAAAATGAAACATTTGTCATAATTGTTCACCCTCATGTCGCATGGAGGGTCTGCTCTCTGATATCATAAAAAAAAAAATCTTAATTTGTGTCCTGAAGATGAAAGAAGTGTTATATGGGTTTAGAACGATATGAGGGCGAGTAATTAATGACATTTTTTTTTTTATTGTGGGGTGAACTGACCCTTTAAAAAGGCAAACAATAATAAGTCTCTGGCATATTGTTCAAACAAGTACAAGCTAGAGAGGGAAGGAATAAATGAAGAGAAAGACAAAGGTGTTTTTCATCTTTAACAGCTGAGTTGTGAACTGCCTTTGATTTGATTTTATACGAGGTCCACATACCAAGATTTTGCATTACATTCAATAAAAGCATTGCATCCAAAAACATAAATTAGTAATATACTGTATGACACAAGAAATCGCCATTCACGATTCCAGACAAAAATCATGCTGTTTTGTTTTGTTTTTTTTTCTGGACTTTATGTGTCAAAAGATCAAGGTTAATTATGGTATCTCAGTTCATGACCTCTTAAAAAAAATTACATGGCTGCCTTTTTCATCTAAAATGCATATTTTATGCAGCTTTTTTACGCATTTTCACAAGGACAATATACTGTAGATCATTATTAACAACATTAACTTAAGGAGTGGGATAAAACAGTGCAAAATTGAAAAAATAAAACCTTGTACTCAGACAAAAAAAAAACCATTGCCATCATGTTAGCAGACAGATTTACACGTTCACATCTGGCCAATAATTCCATAATTCCATCATTAATCCCCCATAACATTTAAAATGTAATAATGTTTGTTTCTTTGTTTTTTACATCTAATAGGCTGGCAGTTACAACTGCATGTCTCAAGAATAACTTAACTATGTCTGTAAAAAAAATCCTTCCTCCTTTATGTTTCGGTCAAAATAAACTTAATAGATAATAAATATTAATCATTATTTAACAAAACCATATATAGGCTACCCCTTATGTAATTACGCACCAATACTAGTAACACCCCTGGTCACGCCCACTCCGTTTAACGCGTTGTCATCTGAGGTGCGCTTTCACTGTTTGTTGTGACGGAGGCGCAGAGATGGCAGGAATTGCAGCGAAGCTCCAGCAGAACCGGGCGCGAGCAGCGGGCTTCGGTACCAACGCTCAAGCGGTCAAATTCCTCAACCAGGACTATGAAGCGCTCAAGCGCGAGTGTCTGGAGAGCGGACGCCTGTTTCAGGATGACACGTATGAAGCCAGTGTTTCTGCGCTTGGGTTCAAGGAACTGGGACCAAACTCCTCTAAAGTGCGCGGGGTTGAGTGGCTGAGACCAAAGGTGCGTGTAACATGATGATTTAAATAATAATAAAACTGCAATATATATTACAGAAATAATAAAGTAAAAAAATTCTAATAATACATGCATGAATACGAAATGCTTATTTAAATGTTAGTCTTTACGTTAAAAAAGGTTTCAATGAAAGACTAAATTAATCTCAATTTACTTAATATGCATAACATAAAAAATATCTGCTGTTAAACTGTCTAAATATTTATATCCAAGGTTTTGGTTCCATATTTCTTTGACGTTTATAACGCTGACATTTACCCAGTTTGCATGGTTGAAGTGTCCACACCCATTAATACAATGGCAAAACACATTCTGGTTTAAAATTTGACTTCTTTCTGTACATGTTTGCTCTAGGCCATCACGCCTTGAGCATCTTGTCTTGTTGTTCTGTGTTTGGTAATCGTAATTGTATGGTCGGAAGCTTCCTGGGTGTGTTTCCCATCTTTTTTGTTTCTTCTTCTTCTATTTGTTTGAGGCACTGTGATCAAAAAGCTGCACTTGTAGTTTTAGGTCAATACAGATAAACATATAACCATCAGTGTTTTAATGCATGTTTTCTAACACCATCCTGGCAGTCAGGAAAGAATAAAAAAGTCTATTCTATAAAGACAATGCATAGCCATTGCATTTTAGTCTGAACTTGACAAACCACTTCAGAGCCAGACAGGAAGTTATGGAAACGTAACTCTTCTAAGAGCATTAGCACACTAAATGTTGCATGCTTATGCTTTGTGATCCCCATAATGCATTTCTGCTTACCATAAAACCTTTTAGAGTCAATTAAAGTGAATATGATCCTCACTGCTCAAATTATGGATGGTTATTGATGTTTTGAAAAATGGGGTTAGTTTGACTCACAGCCTGTTCTATTTTTAACAAGTAAAAATTAATGAATTATTGAATTAAAATGAATTAATAAGCTAATATTTAACTCCCGCATTTTCAACCCTGTTACCACATGATATTCCCCCCGTTACAGAAAATTTAACATTGCTCAAAATTGTAACACCCAAGCGGAAATGATTTATTATCCGTTTGTACACATATTTCATTGTTGACTGCATAACTATTCAACCCTGTTACTTAGGCTAATACATTTTTATAGTAAGGTTAAACATGTCTTATTATGTCTAATTATTTTTAAATATTAAACATGTATTGAATAAATAAGAGATGATAATACTGTATGCATAACTGTTAGAAGAATATTTATTATTTAAAATTGTAATTTATTAAAATGTAACTTTATAGTGTATAATATTTTAATGACTTAGTATTATAGTATAAAACATAATGGTTTAAACTAAACGGCTAAATTAGTTTCTCTCTGCAGAATTTGCATAAAATGTAAAAATTTTTAGAAGATTACACAGGTTAGTATTTAACATTCTCGCATTTATTTTGCAATCCTGTTACTGAATGGTTTTCCTGTTATCGAAAAATTAACTTGCAAGATGAAATATAATTTAGACCCTTCCCCATGAAAGGAAATCAATTAACAAATTGTCATTGTCAGCTTTTACAGATTTCAGTGTTTATTGCTTTACCATTCAACCCTGTTACTCGGGTTACTGTGATTAAAATAATTAAGCAATTTTTTCTTCCTGTAATATGTCCCATATAGTAAATTAAGGTTAATTAATAATTACAAACCAACAAAATAACCACAAAAACTCCAGCTCCTACTGAGTTATGTGTTATTAAAGCTAATATTTCAACCCTGTTATTGCATGATTTTCCCACATTATAGAAAATATAGTTTAAATTGTAACCCCAAGAAGAAACAATTCAGACCATTCCTATTGCAGGAAGACAAGATAACTTCATGTTCATTGTCTAGTTTTGCACAAAATTCAGTATTGATTGCTCATTCAACCCTGTTACTCACCAACCAACAAAATAACCACACAATCTTAAGTTGAATGTCATGTAGCGCTCTTTGTATCCTATAAAGAGCAATTTTTTAATCATTATCATTCAGCAATGAGCTCATCTCTTGTTAAGGTAAACCAGTGATTCTTGTTTTTGGAATGTCTGTTTTTGTCATCCAGCAACTGACATCCAACCCAACGTTCATTAGCGGAGGAGCATCCAGAACTGACATCTGCCAGGGTGCTTTGGGTGAGTCCATTTAGCTGTAATATATTTTTTCCCATTGTGGAGCTAGTGTACAATGGAACTTTAGAAATGATGCTGACAAAAGATTATATAGAACTGTCCCATAGAATAACCAGCAGAAGTCAGCCATGAAAACGCTAAACCACAAAAGCAGTTTTTCTGGTTAAGGAAGTTTCTTTGGATGGCAGATGGAAGACATTGAAAATCATTAGAATTGTGCAGGGAAACACCCTCAGTCAGTATGATTGATTGTCTGGGAAATGTATTAATTTCTTATGCCCTTAAAGAAATAGTTCACCCAAAACGTCCATAACTAAAGAGTGAGTAATCGACTAGATCGAAGGGAATTTCTGTTGTACAATATGGGAAAAAGGGAAATCTTTTGTCTACATAGCAACTTCCCAACACACACATACACACCTTGTTAAACCTGTTCTTCTCCATATACAACACAAACGCTGGCATCCTTTTATGCTGGCTTGGATCATGCACAACAGTTTTCTCACATGCAAACATATCCCAGGAGTCAGGTGATTGCAGTTTTCCACTAAAGTCAGTCAAGTCAATGCCACTGACTTTACTGGCGATAAAGGAAATGTCTGTGAAATGAGTTTGCTAAATGTGCATGAGAGGTGTCGTCATGAAGCATGCCAGAGCAACTTAGGGGTTATGTCAATGGGAATTTATGTTTTACCAATATTGTAGTGTGTCGTTGTTTTAAGTGTTTGCGGAATGAACTGTAAAATCGAATAAGATATTAAATGAAAATGCAGTTACTGTCAGATTTAGTGAATGCAATATGATACATCGCATCATCCTGCTGGTTCTCCAGGTGATTGTTGGCTTTTAGCTGCCATCGCATCTCTTACCCTCAACCAGGATGTGTTCGCCCGTGTGGTCCCGCCTGGACAGAGTTTTGACGGAGACTACGCTGGAATATTTCATTTCCAGGTTAATAGTCTCTTGTTCACATAAAAGCCAATAAACGAAAAATATTACAAATACTAATGAATGATGCTGATGGATTATAGTCTCTACTAATACTGATATCCTGAACCAATTATTAATTGTTATATCATATGCTTTTTTTGACTTAAATATATACGTTATATATGCTATTACTCAGTTATTAGTATTTATTTATTCTGTTGCCGATAGAGGCGCAAATGTAGTATACGCTCTGATGGATCGTATTTCTCCGCCATGTACAAACGACCTATACAGGCATATTAGTTGGAGGTTTTTGTGTTATGTAAATAATTTTCATCATTGTTTTAAGTTGTGTCTTAAGCTACAATGACATTTATTCCCATACATTCAGAGATAGCAGTGGTGTTATATACAGTATATACATGACATTATACTTTTACGACATTTGTCAAATGTTTCATTAACGCTTACATATATCTATTGTCTCTCAGTTCTGGCAGTGTGGTGAATGGGTGGATGTGGTCATTGATGACCGTCTGCCTACAAGGAACAAAGAGCTGCTGTTTGTCCACTCAGCAGAGGGCTCTGAGTTCTGGAGCGCCCTGCTGGAGAAGGCCTATGCAAAGTGAGTAATCAAGAGATTCAAAGTCATTTAGCATGTGAACTACTGTAGATTTCCTCAGAAACAATAATGGATATCTGCTTCCTGTCCTCAGATTAAACGGCTGCTATGAAGCTCTGTCTGGTGGCTCTACCACTGAGGGCTTTGAGGACTTCACTGGAGGCATCGCTGAGGTCCACGAACTAGCAAAAGCCGGTCCAAACCTCTTCAAAATCATCCAGAAGGCTTTGAGCTGGGGCTCGCTGCTGGGCTGCTCGATAGATGTGAGAAACGTACTATTTACGTGTGTGTTCAATTGCGCAACCTTATAATTACTAGGATTGTGTAAGTGGACCTTTTGTGTAACTCTCAGTCAACTGGAATTGATGGTCGTGCAAAACCAGTTCTGTTGTGTATGTGCTAATGATGTTTGTTTAATTTCGGTTTGGTTTAGATCACAGACTCGGCTGATTCAGAGGCTATTACTAGTCAGAAACTCGTGAAAGGACACGCCTACTCGGTTACAGGAGCCGACGAGGTTAGTGGTGACTAGTATTTATATTTGTTTATAGGGATTTATAGTTTATATATTTATATTTGTAGGGGTAGTTCATCCAAAAAGGACATTTCTGTTAAACATTTACTTTATTTTAAACCTGTAGGAGTTTCTTTCTTCCGTTGAACACAAAAAAAGATGTTCTGAAGAATGTTGGTATAGCAAACAGTTGACGGTACCCATGGAGTTTTTTTCCATACTATAGAAGACAATGGGTCCCATACCATCAATTGTTTGGTTTAAAAGCATTCTTTAGAACATCTACTTCTGCGTTCAACAAAAGAAAGAGTCTCATGCAGGGTTATAACAACATGAGGGTTAATAAATTAATAACCCCTCTAAATTGGTTTTCTTATGAAATTCATGGATTCAATGAATGTTACAGGTGGAGTACAGGGGCAACTTAACCAAACTGATCCGCATCAGGAACCCCTGGGGACAGGTGGAGTGGACCGGAGCCTGGAGTGATGGGTCGGTAACTTGGTGTTGGCTTTAAAACACACAATGTTACACCCCTGTAAACCAATAGTCATGTAAAGTTCCATAAAATCCAACTGTGGTTTGGCAGAGAGTAGCCACACCCAGCTGCGGCTCTGTAATGGCCGTGCTGCTAGGAGTTGCTATAGAAACTGTTTAAGCCCTTATTACCCTCAGGTGTAGGAAGGAGAGGTTGAGTACCGCCCATCCTCCTCCTCACGCAGCGTACACCTAACTTCCTCGTTCCCAAGAGACGTTGAGCATATTTTTTTAAAGTGTCCCTATTATGGTTAATAAAAGATTTATATTTTGGTTTTGGGAGTTCCCAAACCACACAGGGGCCTGTACCATGAAGCTGGTTTAGCTGGCTAACCAGGTAAGTTTCAAGTTTGCACCAATCCTGGGTTTTAGGTACCATGAAATTGGTTTGGCTTTAAGCAGTGTTCATCACCATAGTAACTTACACTCCACAGTTCTGGGTTAGAGATCTCAAACCGAAACTTGACCAGTCAGCTTCAAGCAAAGTGACACGTCTGATGCAATAAAGCCACTAATCCAGTTTCTCTTACTCCAAATTAAAGGACGCTACATAGTAAAACATTTTTAAAGATAAAAGCATCTGATTTTTAGAGATGATTTTTTTTAGAATTACTTTATATTATTTATATAATTATTATCTCCTTAATCCATTACACAAACCAGCGTAGTTTTATAGTAATCAAGCTTTTATTTTAAAATTAATATGAACATATAGATAATATGCAGTATAAATACTCTAAGTTTTCAAATCAATGGCTGTAAACATGAAGACATATGAGTTTAGATTTTTAAGTGTTTTACCTATAGTGTTTTAGTGTTATACTTAGAATTATCAACTTTATAAAGTAACTTTACAACCTACTTACACAACTTTTTTTCCTCTTTCATTGATAGATGTTGTGTAAATGTGTTTAAATTCTTCATATTGTTCAATCTTTTCATCTTTGGTAGTAAATAGCAGTGACTCTCTCATGAGAAGTGAATCACAGTTTCAAGGCATGTGATTGGCTGCTCATTACTGATGTCACACTTTCATGTGCACGCACTCCACTCAGGATCAAGTTGACAGAGAAAGTTAATGACTAGCTTCATGGCACCAACAAACTCAGATTGGAGTGGTTTGTAACCCTGAGTTTGTTTAGTCACAATCATGGTACAGGCCCCAGGTTGACAAGAATACAAGGTCAAAAACCCACTGTTATTATCGTAAAATATGCATTTATGTTTACTCCCAATCTATTCATTTTTCCAAACCCCTCTAATCTGTGGTGATTGGTCGATTGGTCTCATTTTCATCTCATCATGGCTGTAATGCCTAATAAAGCAGTGTCTGTGATAGGGTTTTGCCGATAGACGATAGTATCGTGTATCGACGATAGTCAGAGATATCGATGATACCAGATGTCTTTGTCGATAATCAAGACGATATTGGGCTCATTCTCCTATTAATGTATAAAACTATTATTATTA
>JAUMHE010000079.1:10042821-10052966 GCA_032359235.1 Enteromius mattozi
TGTTCAGTGCTTTGCTACAATCTGTATTGTTAAAAGCGCTATATAAATAAAAGTGACTTGACTTGACTTGACTTGGCAAAAACAGATATATCTCAAAATATCATACAAAATCATGTGTTGTATTATCATGTTTTTATTGTATTATCAGTTAGCTGCATTTTTTTTAACCTAATCAAAATAACCCAGCTGCAGTTTGATAGAGAATAACTGAAATGCACAATAAAAAAATAAAAAAAAAACATGATTTTTGAAAATTTTTAAAAACTGCTTTTGCATGCTATGTAGTCTAAATTTGTTTGTGCATGTCTTTTTGTACCATTATTATATTTGTTAACTTAGTAATGCTATTATAGAGATTTTGAACAGGGTTGAAATGTGGTTTGTCCTTAACTTAATGTTAAATATCAAGTTTATAATACAAAAATAAAGATACTGCATTTTCATAAATATAACACGGCCACTGTGAACTATAATGAATGACCTGCAGAAGGCAGCAGAGAAGCTCTGCTACAAACAAATAACTTCGCCTGTCTTTACCAGTGTTTGCAAAAGCCAGACCTTTAAGTTGAGTGAAAATGAGTGGCACTCATATGCAGAGTTTAATTAAGCATACGAACAAGATTAAAAGTATGGGACTCTACATGATAAACTCCAGTAAAAACTGTGACTGTACAATACTTATTAATACCTCTGGCTTAGAAATGTCCTCCTGAGACCCAGCTATGGAGTTTTTGCCTCTGCAATGGACATTATATTTGTTCCATTTCTATGAGAGCTTTTGTTAGTTTTAAGCCTAGATGTCCTCTACAGAGCACATTTATGGCTTTTCAGAGGTGTAACTATGACCCCTCCATCTCCTTGTTCTTTAACTCTTTCCACGCCAGAGTTGCCAGCAACCGCCAGCATTTTTGATGATTTTCACCTCAATTTGATGGCTTTCAGAATAGTTTTTGCTATGCATGAACATATTATATATCCAAATTAAGAACCAAAAACCAAGCCTCTGCTTTTAAACAACAACAACAAAACTATTTTATTCTATCTTTATGTTCCTTTTCAGGAACTCACACTGCGTCAAAACGCTATGGGAACGCCTCCAGCGTGACCACGCTCTGAAACTGCTGTGTAAACTGTCCAACGGAGTTGCGTCATCGACCAGGAAGGATAAAAGCACGTGCGAAGCAGTGCACGCCAGCCTCATTCATTCAGCTGCGCTCTCTGTGTGGCTGTCAGTTTGTGTGTCTGTTTCACTCAGTCTTGAGTGGTTGCCCAGCCCACTGCCTATGGACCGGTCAGCACCTCTCCTGGCATATAAATCAGCTGGAGATGTTGGCTGTGTTTCGGGCACTAAAGCACTTTTTCCCGAACCTAAGAGGCCGGCACGTGTTGGCCCGTTCCGACAACATGGCGACGGTCTCCTATATCAACCATCAAGGAGGTCTGCGTTCGCGCTCTTTGAACAAGTAATAGCTTCCGGCCTGTCAACCGAGGTTGTTCAGACTATTTTACAATCCAAAGCTCCTTCCACGAGGAAACTGTACGCTCTGAGGTGGAGATTTTTCACCTCATGGTTTCACCCCAGTTGGTACAGTTCTGGAGTTCCTGCAGGCTAGATTATCCACAGGATTAGCCCACTCCACGCTCAAGGTGTAGGTGCTGGCAATCTCGGCTTTCCACTCCCTTGTCGATGGACACTCAGTGGGTAGGGATCCACTAGTGGTGCGTTTCCTTCGTGGTGCACTGAGGCTGAGGCCTCCTATTCGTTCCCGAGTTCCTACTTTGGATCTGGCTTTGGTACTCAGGGCCCTCTCTCAAGCCCCCTTTAAACCCTTAGAGCAAGTCTCTAACCGTCTCCTTACCTTTAAGACTGCGGTCTTGTTGGCATTGGCTTCTTTGAAGAGAATAGGGGACCTTCAGGCCCTGTCGGTGGCCTCATCTTGTGTGGACTTTGGCTAAAGTCTTCCTCTACCCGCGATCGGGTTATGTCCCTAAAGTTCTTTCAGTACCACCACAGCCAGTAGTACTTCAGGCATTCTGCCCACCTCCCTGCGGGGAGGTAGACCAGGAAGAGCTTTGATGTTTGTGTCCAGTGCGAGCACTGGATACCTACATTCGTAGATCTGCTCTTTGGAGGAAGTCGGACCAGTTGCTGGTGTGCTTTGGTCCTCCTCGTAGGGGATTGCCTGCCTCTAAGCAGACCCTGAGCAGATGGATTGTGGAGGCTATCTCCATGTCTTATGAGTCTTCTGGTCTCCGATGGGAGTCAGAGCTCACTCAACTAGAGGTGTGGCGGCCTCAAAGGCCTTCTTGGCAGGTGTCTCGGTTCCGGACATCTGCAGAGCAGCGGGTTGGTCGTCCCCGGTGACCTTTGCCAGGTTCTATGGGCTAGACCTTCCGGCTACCCCAGGCTCGGTAATCCTCATGCCTTAAGTGTGCTGCATCCACACTGGGCGGGGGCTTGGGGGTCTGGGGGCGTGGTTATCTCGTTCCCATAGCGTTTAGACGCAGTGTGAGTTCCTGAAAAGGAACGTCTCAGGGTTATGAATATAACCCCAGTTCCTTGAAGGAACGAGACACTGCGTCTCTTGCCACACCCCCTGCGCCCCCTTCTGGGCGCTTGCTTCATGCCTGAGGGCTGGCGTGCACTGCTTCGCATGTGCTTTTATCCTTCCTGGTTGATGACGTCACCCGCGGGCTCCGTTGGACAGTTGACACAACAGTTTTACGCTGGAGGCGTTCCCATAGCGTTTTGACGCAGTGTCTCGTTCCTTCAAGGAACTGGGGTTATATTCATAACCCTGAAACGTTTTCTTGTTTTATCATCACTTGAATGCAGATAGGTTTTATCAGAAATACAACATTTTGGACAAAAAAAAATGCAAAGTAGTGTATTTTCAAGCAAAATATATTCAGAAATATTATATTATTTCACCTGTAAATAACTATATGAATAATTGAAATTGCATTCAGTAAACAGGACACATACACACATACTCGATTTATAGATCACTTTATATTAATATATTTATATATAGATCATGCACACGGCCTAAAAAAAAAACATTTAAAACCAGCCTAAGCTTGCAGAGGCTGAGTTGAGTTTGTTTCACGCAACTCTGAGAAAAAACTCAGAATTGTGAGATAAAGATAAAAGGTCACAATAACCTTTTTTTTTTTTCAGTGGTGGAAACGAGCTTCCCATGCTGATTTTGAAGCAGTAAAAAATTAGAGAGTACATTTTTTTTTTGTGTGCAAGTAAGGTAAAAATAAATGCATATTATAAGATAATGAAAGAGGGTTTTTTTTTTTACCTTGTATTCATGTCAACATGACTCGCAAAAGTAAAATATGAACCTTTCATTACTCATTATAGGAGCACTTTAAACAAAGTTTGGTATTAAAAAATTAATAATAATAAAAATCCTGAAATTTTTAAATTAGTGATATAAAATAAATCCCATTGTTTTTGCCTTTTTAATGTCTATTTCACGAGTTCGAGCTTGAAGGCAAAAGATACGCGAAGCTTGTTTGGAGTGCTGCTGAGGAAGGAGACTCAGGGTTAGAAGGGCTGCCGAGCCCTAGGGTAAATAGCCCTAAGGGCTCGGGAGAGGAAAGAGGCGGAAGGCCGATTCCTAACCCTGAGTGCCAATAACATGAAAAATACTAAATTCACAAAGCTTTTTTGGTCTGGATATAATCTTCAACTAGGCTACGACATTTGGGTGTGGTGTTAACACAATGGTTCACACAGTAATGCTGTTAAAGATGACAGGTCTTTTATCTCAGTAGGTAGTAGGTCAGTCATTTAGCAGCTTTGTAGCTGTTCTCATGATGATTCTCGTCTTTACTGCTGAGAATAAAAACAAACATTTAGACACATAACTGATGTTGAGTAACTAGAACATGGCTGAGGGGGAGTTAAGTCAGATTCAAATAGTGCAGTTAGCTTTATATGAGCAAATATTTACTTTAGTCATCAGTCAATTTTTTAGCTATAACCTGCCATGAAATAACTCAGTAGAAACAGTTTAAATCATCTTCAGGCTCATATTTATGTTGAATTATTTAGTAAAAAACAATGTTTAGTATGTGAACTACATGTAAAGTTGATATAATCTTTGTGAGGCGGTACTACTTCTGAATTCGAAATGCTGTGGTAGTTTCCATAGGTTTACGACCCATATTAGATGAAGGACATTATATTCAGAAAGTGATTCTATCATGCTAGGTAACACGTACACACTATATTTTCAAAAGGGTATGTAAATGTAATAACTGTACCATGATTTTAGTGCTTCTCAACTGCCCTATAGGCTTCCATTGTAGAGTAAACTACAGTTTACAAAAATACTATCATTGTTTTTTTTGTGTTTGTTTGTTTTTTTACAAACTGATGAATGATTTGAGAATATAGTCTAAACATTTTAATGTAAATTGTGATTATATAGTTATAAGCCTGAATAAGCATAAATTGTGAATATAAGTAAATCTGAATATATAGTGTCATGGAATTTTCTTGGGAATAAGGAAAATCGACTCAAAATATAATAGCAATGATTTATTGAAGAATTGTATCAGAAAGTCCATACAATACTGAGGACTGATTTTGCCTCCTTTTTACCCCACCCCAGCCAGTCAAGCTGCTCTTTATAACAAAACTGCTTCCTGTGTTAACTTCTGCAAAAAGCTTTCAAACGTATGCAAGTAAAATATAACAGTCAAATATGTCAGACTATAACTTAATGCAAATTAATAAAAAGCTCAGAAATTGCAGACATGGCCAGACATTGTCTTTTCCGGTACAGAATGTGCAGCTCAGTGCTCTGCAAAAAGTGTAAAAAATACAACTAAGTATACCTTCCAAATCGGTCTAAACCGGCTCTGCGGTCAGCCTTGTACGTGCAGTGATGAAAAAGCACTCTATGCATATTTTCAGAACATTTTGTGACACTCATACTCTTTGAGCTAATGCATTCTATTATCCTTAAGCTAAAATAACGCAATAAACCCAAATAATGAAGCAGATAATAAATGACAGTAATGAAATTCAACCACAATAGTTAGCCTGAATAAATAAATGTATATAAATTTACCTATATACATTCAGATTTACTTTATGTATATTCACAATTTACACTTATTCAGATTAATAACTATATATTCAGACTTGTAACTATATAATTTAGATTTACATTTTTATATGGACTAGTGCTGTCAAATGATTAATCGCGATTTAAAATATTTTTGTTTACATATTATGTGTGTATGTACTGTGTATATTTGTTATGCATATATATTTACAAACACATGCATGTATACATATATTTTTATATAATATAAATTTCATGAATATAAATTTAAATGTAAAACCATTTAAATATTTTCGAAATATACAGTCATGGCCAAAAATATCGTCACCCTTGGTAAATATCAAAGAACACTGAAAATTATTCTGCATTAATAATCCTTTTGATCCTTTTTTTTTTTTAAATTCACAAAAATCTAACCTTTCATTGGATAATAAGAATTTAAAATTGGGGGAAATAAATATTATGATGAAATAAATGTTTTGTCTCTTATACACATTGGCCACATTAACAGCACTCTTTTATTCAATTTTTTTTTTAAACCTCCTTTTGCCAACAGCTCTAGATTTTCTCCTATAATACCTGATGAGGTTAGAGAACACATTATAAGATTTCAAACAGAGTGAGTCGCTTATTGATTTGTTATCTGTTGGTATTTGATAAAATTCATGATGCCATGTGTCTAAATAAGATGTCCAGGACCTCCAGCAGAAATATAGACCCACAACATGTACACACATTGTACACATGGGGTACTTTTTATCCCTGTGTTCACCAAACTTATCTTGAGTGTCTGCTAAAAAGCATTTTATTTTTCCACCTGACCATAGCAGCCAGTGCCATTTGAAGTTCCAGTCGTGTCTGACAACTGAACATGCTTTTGGATAAGCTAGGAGAATTTTTCTGAACAAAATGTGGTGTTGGTGCTGTTTTGACTATTTTTTAAGGTTTTCTGACCCAGAGACTTAACTCTCCGTAATGTTTTATGTTGATTGGAAAATCTTAATTATTGCCCTGATGGTGGAAATGTGAATTGTCATAGCAGTAGCTCTTTTTTTTTAAAGAGTTTTTTTAAAGCGCAAAAAAAAAAAAAAAAAAAAGGATTCTCATAGCGTCTGAAAAGTAAGGTTGAGTCACAATGTTTTTGCTACGTTTCTGGATCTGGGATCATTTCAGTTGTGTTGCTGTCTATGGATGGGCAGGTGGCTCTCTGATATCATCAAAAATATCTTAATTTGTGTTCCGAAGATGAACGAAGGTCTTATGGGTTTGGAATGACACAAGGGTGAGTAAATTAATGACAGAACTTTTGGGTGAACTAACCCTTTAAAACCTGCAACATTTCTAACGTAACCTGGACATGAGTGTGTGCAAACTTAGGTTTCAGTTAAAAATACACTTCTTCATGCAAGAAAACCTTTTAAAAAAAAATAACAGTAAGTGTCCAGTTCTCAAACAGAACAGTGCACTATTTTGTTTGATAAAAACAAGAGAACATCAACAAGGAAATTATTTAATTATTAAACAAAAAAAACAAAAAAAGTGCAATAACATTGTTTTACCCTGGATTAATCCTTCTTGTTCTTGAACACGTCTTAAACTTTAAATAATAATAATAAAAACCATACATGTTTTAACATGTAATACTTCTGTCTGCGTTCCTGAGGACACTGTATGGTGTACTGTAACGGCTTCACTACAAACAAACAAATAAAATGCAAACACACACAACACACACACACACAAATAATAAACTTATGTAAAGTGAACCAGTAATCCAATGTAAAAAAAAAAATAAAAATTCTTAGACACAAAATATCTCCCCACCTCAGCATGGATTGCTGGTTGAATGAATATCTGTCCAATAAGACGTCATCTGATTTGTGTTGGCTGTTAGCACTGCTATCAGTCCCGAATAATAACAGCGATTGAACTGCGGTTGTGACACCACAAACTGTTCTATATTTGGCGGTTTGGTCGGAACGATACCCAAACGCTCCAAACACATACCAAGATATGCATCCTCAATATATATGGCCTTAAAGTGCTTTGATTCCTGTAAAAATTTCTGTGGTAGGTCCAAAGAAATTATGTAACACATGCCCAGAGGATACGGCGGATATGTGTCTCTGGGGTACACGTCATAAGGGAGATAAAACTTGTTGAGAGGATTTCGAATGACAGGGTTTTCATGCCACACTAGCCCAGTCATATAGTTGGTTGGTAATGGGTTCAGACTCGCAAGCATATTTATTAGATTATTCATGTTAATGAGCACATCAGCGTCCACTTTCATAGCAAAAGACGCCTGTTGACAACTCCTGTTGAGCCACTCCATCATCATCATTGTTTTGATGGTCAGGTTCTTGTAGGAATCCAGGAAGTTGCTCTGGAGAAGGTCTTGGTACTGCTGGCTCTCATTCTGGAGTTTCTCCTGCAGCATTTCTTGATCGTTTCCACTATGTAAGCCTATAAAAAACAGCACCAGCACCACTTTGTCCCCAATGAGCTTTTCTCCACCCCATGTCTTCCTGATGCCACTGCGTGCCTCGGCATCCAAAGGAGGCACCGGGATGATAATCACCAAGAAAGGCTTTTTCTGTTCACATATCTGTGGTTGGTCAATGATAAATGTATATTTTCGGGGGTAGGCCACATGGTACAGCCCTGGTTCTTCCTGGACAGTGTCTATTTCAGGTTCCTCGTTTACAGGATCCTTACTTGGTGCTGCTGTGCTTTGTCGTTTTGGAAAGGGATACCTTTGTGGTTCCTTGTTATCTTGCCCTGTGGTCATAGGGGAATAAAAGAGATACAGTAGTAAAGCTGTTCCTGGAACCAGGAGAAAAACCAGGAAACTCCTGTTGTAGGACATCTGTCTTGATGAGGTACAACTGAAAGAAAACACACAGGTCACACACAAGTAAGTGTCTGGTTGGTTTCATGTGTGCATTAATTGCTTGAAAAATGTCATGTAGTGTAACCGAATACTGCACAATGTCCTATTACTTGGGATGTGTCCAGCTCAATGTGTATTGCTGGTTAAATTAAAGAGTTACTCCTCTCCAAAATGAAAATTTTGACATTAAATCACTAACTCCATGTCGTTCCAAACCCGTAAAAGCTTTGTTCTTTGCAACACAGTTTATTTTGGATGAAAAGCAGGAGGCTTGTGACTGTCCCATTGACTGCCAAGTAATGCCAAGTAATGAACACTGTCAAGGTCTAGAAAAATATCAAAGACATCGTCTGAATGCTCTATCTGCCATCAGTAGTTTGACCGTTATGAAGCAACAAGAATACTTTTTAAACTAAAATAATAACTTTACAGGCTAAGGTGCCATAATTATTGAATAAAGTTGTTATTTTCAAATAGTTAAATATGAACTGCTTCACTGCTAATATTAACACTTTCATACATTGTACCTTTAGACATACAACAATATGTCACTTGAACCCTTAAAGCAGCGGATCTCAATCTCAGTCCTCGAGCCCCACGGCTCTGCTTATTTTGCATGTCTCTCTTTGTGAACGCACCTGATTCAGATAATCAGCTCGTTAGAAGAGAGCTGTTGTGTTGTGTTCATTACTCCCTGACCAGGGGAAATCCGTTAAAGTTTACTTCACTTCGGAACATTCATTCACGGATTTGCGCTGTAAATAAATAAATAAATACAATTTAAATTACATATATCGCACACTTCAATGCACTATGAACTGAATGTATAAATTCGCTTCGACTTGGAATCATGGCGGAATATCCAAAAACTGGATGGTAATAGAAGGTACCCGCATGCTATTTTTGGTGACAAAATTTGCACCAAAGCATTGTACGCAAATCCTCGCGTATGCTTAAAAGCGAAAATATACAGATTAAATCAATGTCACATCCTTATGAGAGTGAAATCACGTAACTGATGGTGAAAGCGGGCTTTTTTGGTTTCAAAATCTGGTACTTGGTCTGAATAAGCATACAGTCAGCAATTGGGCAACGTCGAGCCATCACTGAGCATCTTTCAGCTCAATTTTTGCAATGTGTTCCAAACTATCATAACTAATTATTGCTTTGGACCCAGTTTATGGCTTTTTGGCTGATTAAGCTAATTTGGTTTAGAAAAAAGCGTGAACAAACTACAAAGTTAAAAACAAAGTTACACATTTCTAATTTTACACCATCTTATCTGAAGCAGGGGCGTAGCACCAAATTCTGGGCCTTATGCACAAGCAGTGGCCATGGGCCCCCATAAGCTCGAGGTTCACAACTACCTACAACTAACCTTACCACTAATTTAAGAACTCTTATATTTATAAAAAGCCTTATTACACAACTTCTCTGAATTTCTGTTTTATTTGCAGAATGCTTAAAAGTTAACAGTAGATGCCACCAAAGGTAGCCTAACATTATAGGCCTGCATGAAAATTGAAACACTTTTTCATTTGGTTAAAGAGAACAGCTTTTTATCAAGGAGTATATTACATTAAAGAAAAATGCCATTTCAGCATTCCACATTAACAAAATGCCTAGTTTACAATGAAAGATAAAAAAAACTTAACTCACTTGTCAATTTCCATTTTAAATATTTTGTATAACATTTAATAAAAACTAAGTGCCATTTTATTTTTCTTATGTGTCAAAAATAGTCTCTTAATTAGGCTAGCCAAACAGCTAGACTAGAGTAAAAGGCAGAGCATGACTTAGTGTTGCTAAACACATTACAGTATAAACAGATAAAATGATGTGCTTTCATTTTAAACTACAGTATAGGCTCACTTTGTCTTAAGTCCACAGTATCAGATGATAAGGGGTTTGTTGCTGCATCACCCTCTGTGACAGTTTCTGAAACTGAGTGCCCCGTTTCACAAGTAAGCTTTGCTACTAATATGACAGCCTATCCTCATGAACATATATGACATTGAGCCTACAAAGTTAGACTATTATAGTCCAATAACAAATATGAATTTAGTTTTCAAATTAGTATACTACTGAAATGGTGTAGGCTATGCAAACAAGGCATCATGTAATTTCTAATTTTGTGTTATGCCGTTGTGTTATTAGCACTG
>JAUMHE010000079.1:10053066-10071884 GCA_032359235.1 Enteromius mattozi
ATTAGCATTTACATTAGTTAACAACATTTATTGTGATCTTAAAATTTTATTTAAAGGAAAATAAAATTTCACTCCTCAGGGGCCCTCCCCCCACTTGGGGCCCTGGTAATTTAGTCCTACTTTTCCCCCTCAACTACGACGCCCCTGATCTGAAGATTACAACATGCAAATATTTTCAAGACATATGAAGGAAGCAATAAGCATGACTTATATTCAAAATAGTAAGCATGTACTAATTTGTCTGTGGTATACCTGCAACCTTAGCTTCAGTTTCCCTGTCTGAATGATAAAAATAAATTACTGCCAGACAGTTACTTGCTCTCATGCCAATGAAGAACATTTGTACTAGCCTTTGTGGTGTGTTACAGACAAATGTGACCTAAAGTGACAACACTGCTAGCTTCCATTCTAACAAGTTCTTTTAGATCAGTTAACGAATTTAGGTTAAAGTAGGGGGCTTTTTCGGAACCCGTCTTATTTCGGGAAGTCTGATTCAAACTAGAGGCCAAACGACCAAGATCGTCATGCGTACTAAAACTCAAAACATAATCATAATTAAAATGTCAACAAATGTATGTGTCAAAACGCCTCCCTCAAATACATACATTGACGTTAAGTTCAAAATATATTGCACAAATGAAAGACATTCTCTAGCTGTAATTTGTAACTGTTCACTGTGCACGTATGTGTGCTTTACAATAAACTTAATGCCTTGCATTCTGTCATTTACAGATACTTTCTCAATCTTATACATAGTGACACTCCTGAGCACATACCATATGATTAACTTCAAGCAAGTCTTACGTTTAGTTAAAAAAGGAAGACTTGCTTGATGTAAATCATATAGCATTCTATTTAGCAGGGTATGACTCTAAATATATTAAATAAATCCTCACATCTTATTTGAAATGCTGGGAATTTTTTGACATACCTTTTGCAGCGTTAATGAAGTTCCAATACTTCAGCACACTATGCTGACACATTTACTAACCAGAGCAGCCTGTTACACAAGAAACACCAGTTCCTCTAATGTCTACTGAGAGACGTTTGGTAAATTTCCTGTTTAAGTGATGTCCTAGACTAAAATTGACCTTTAAGCCAGATTTAACAGAAATCTGTTGTCTCTGTCATACTTTTAAATGGTCTCAGACAGATTTTCTGGAGGAAGACTAGAGCTACTTAAATTGGAGTTTAAATTAAATCTACCAGGAGGCAGGTTTAACTTCAGATTAACAATGTGTTTACAGTCTTTATAGATCACAATTATTAATACCCTTGGTAGATATTAACAAAGAAGCCTGGGAAAATTAATCTGCACTGTTCATTTTTATCTTTTATTCAAAAAAAAAAAAAAGGAAATTGGTAAGTAATGAAAATGTCCTTATGAAAGTTTTTTTCTTTTCTCTAATACACATTGGCAATAAATAATGGCACCCTTTTATTCAATACTTTTGTCAATTTAACAGCTATGAGTCTGTCGTGAGCCTAGCCTACAGTAGGTGAATGTGTGTCAGTCACCACACTGATGTGAATCCTGTACTTAATAATCACAGATTCTAGCCTACATCTTGGAATATATGACCCAAATAAGAATTTTCACCAGATATTGTCATCTGAACAAGTAAGTAAAAGTCTGCCATGCTTAGTTTTGACTAACTGATAAATCACGCTTCTAATGGTGATTTAATGTAACGACAGATTAGCTCATATCACATCAAACTGCAAATTATTATTATTGTTATACTTTATTCTCAAATTATTAATGTTAACATCAGCATTGCGTGACTATGAGTATCGTATAGATTTCAATTTATGCACAGTCTAATCTCTATCTGTCACATCATTCGAACTTTGAATTCGAAAACGGAGATGATGAATTGTTGAATAAAGTCATTATTTTTGTTTTCTTTGCACACAAAAAGTATTCTTGCAGCTTCATATAATTACGGTTGAACCACTAATATCACAGATTATTTTAATGATATCCTTGCTATGTTTCTGAGCCTTGATCGTGTTAGGATCCTAGCTTTTTATGGAGGGACAGAGAGCTCTCGGATTTCATCGAAAATATATCTTTATTTTGTGTTTTGAAGGTGAATAGAGGTCTTACGAGTTTGGAATGAAATGAGAGCGAGTATTTAATGGCAAAATTTTGGGGTGTACTATCCCTTTAAATGCCACGCATGTGCTGAGTAATCAAATGTTTTTTAAAATAGGGATCAAAATGACAATTTACAATCACCTGAGATTTACAGTCAGATTACTTTAAAAACAAATATTTAGTTATTTTTACATAGAAATCGGTAGGTCTGTTAGTAAAATATGCTGATTTTAGCAAGCATTGTCAAACTACACGTCAGTGCAGATGGTTTAACAAATGGGAAAAGCACTTTTAAATTTTGTTTTCCAGTTATCTATATGATTAAACTAAATAGATATGGGGAACTCAATGTGGCTATGTGTCTTGATTATTGAATATTAACCATATTCCAAATATGGTCAACTGAATTGTGTATGTATTTATTTAAAGGGGAGTATCTGAAAGATATTTAATGCTGAAACTAGGAACGTGTCTTGTTTCTCTCTATCAAAACAACTGCGTAGAACAGACCTGCTAAAAATAGTCAAGTTGGGGCATGTGTTCGCTCTCCCCACACATTGTTTTCCTATCAACTAACCATGGTTTTTGTTAAAGCTTTAGAATTTCCTCATGCTATAACCTGCTAAGAATAGGCATAGCATAGACCAAGTAGTATGAATGACTGCTAAATGGCACATCTGGCAGAATCACTGATAGTACCTCAAACTTTAAAACATATAAGATGTGTCAAAAATGAAAAAAATAGTTAAATGTTTAATTCTAAACCTCCTTACTCCTGTGTAATCTCACTGCTGGTTTCATGGCATAAACGTACCTTGGTGCACTTTTTAGCGAGACACGAAATATGTACCAACAAGTACATATCACTGCAACCCAGGCTCATTGGAAATACGTGCCTCTACATGCATTTCTGCAACCCCGTAATTACGTACCTTTACTGCATGTTTCACTGCAATTTCAAAGAGAAATGTCCAGAGAGTGGCACTAAAACACACGTTTAATATGTAACCATAGCACGTTTGTATTAGGTTATAATGCTGCTCGAGGTAAGTTTTGTGGCCGTTCAGAATTCAAATATCCAGTGAGTGTCGCTAAAGATTAATGCTCTATCATGTTGAAAATATCCCCTACACCAAACCTACCTGATATTGTTAACAAATGCAAAAGTAATTTAAAAATGTATTCGCTGATGCAGCCATGCTATTTTGACTTTCCTGCGCTGATTTAAACTGTTTTGTCGAACACAGGATTCAAACCGGTGCTTCTCACCGCCTAAGTGTAACGCCAACGTGTACAGGGTTGGATTTGGTGCACATTTCCAACATGACAGAGCATTAACTTTTAGCAACAGTCCAATGTGCCAGGGTTCACACACTGAACCTGCGTTTTAGCACCACTCATTTCTCTTTGAAACTTTGGCAAAATGTGCAGTAAGGCACCTAAAAACGGTGTTGCACAAAAAGTACACAAAGATACATATTTTTACGAGACCAGGTTGGTCACCACCAGTGTACATATAGGGGCGGTTTTCCCGAACAGGGTTTAAGACTAGTCCTAGATTAAAATAAATGTCAGAGCTGTCAAAACTGTAAAAAGCTTGCACTGACATATCTAAAAAATACATTAGTGCCATTGTTTGGTCTTTAAATGCTCACAAGTAATGCTTTTTTTGCCAGGCATGTTTGTAAATGTCCTCATTTAACAAAGGCCTAGTCCTGGCTTAATCTAATCCATATCTGGGAAACCGCCCCATAATGTAACAAAGTTCACAGATTTTTACTAAAAGACATACCAATCTCTGTATTTAATATATTATATATATATAAAATCATAATAAAGATGCTGTCATCTTTCTAATATCATTTTTAAAAAGCTGTCAACCTCCAGTTGAGTTGTCTCAGCCTCAGAATGACCCATATATTTAATTAGCAGAAATATGCCTCACTAAATATTTATGTATCTCTGAATACTAAGTATTAGACAGATCCGTGTATTATTTTAGTTCTCTTTTTCAAACAATAATGCATAATTTGCATAAACGTGCCATTTCTCCTGAATTATGAAAAACTACCAAATCTGATTTAACCTTTTAGATGGAGATGCAATCAAACAGTTGAACCTATCTAAACAACGCATAAAAGTTGAAGCCATGCACAAATCTTATTTTATCAATGCAGGTACTGCTCCAGTTACTGTAACAGTTATGGCTGTATGCCAAAAACAACAAAAGGTGCAGAGAAACCCCATGCATATGAGTGTCAGTCTCATCAGGTTTGGCTGGTAAAACAATGACGTTTAGCATGACACTCCCGCCCTTGTCAGGTTTCCACAGCTTGTATTTGCATTGGACAAGAAGGTCATAAGACTGCCAGGTGTGAACTTACACTTCCATTTTAAATGAGGCTGAAACTCAATGCTTCTCTCTAGAAACCAAAGGTTTCGTGTATGATGGCACAGAGGGAGAATACAGGTCAAGGTTCTCTCACACTAGCCTATTGGTTTTGTGTTAACATAATTTTACACTAAACTATTTTAATTAGGTTATAAATAAAATAGTTTGATGTTTCATATTAATTATGATTATGATTATAATTATAATTATTAATTGATGGTCCTGGCCTATTGCCTATAATGCCTGATTCTAAAATACACGATCTATTATTAAAAGTTCCAGTTATATGCTTGTAATAGTAATTAGACTCGTTTCATTAATCATACTAATGAGCTTACAAGCTATTTTAAGATTACATTTACATTACGGACTTATAAATTTAGCCTAACAAGGAACTAGAAATTGTAGTTTTGTGATAGTATATTAACAATACCCTATTAAAGAAATCTGACACACAATTTCCGGGAAAAAAATAATTAAATAAAAAATCCTTGCGTGTCTCGCGATATTAGTTCGAAACTAGGTAACTTTGGCAACAACTTAAACCCCACCACTTGTTCATTACTCACTAGTCGTTGCTGTACTTCAGACCATAAAGCACGACAAATTAGTCCTGGACTATGAATCAAACTCTCGTGTGTTGCTTACCTCGCGGTGACACCAGGAGAACGCCTCTGAACGCGTTTGTGATGCGTAATGAATGAGATTTACGCTCCTCGCGTTTCGACAGGCAAATCCAACGCTTTAATTTAAATATACAGTACAGAATCTCAATCGATGTTTGTTCCAGCAAACAATAGCCTCCACCTGTACAACAACAGGTATTCCGCGGCCCGCCCCCAGCCACACCCTCGAGTTCTTCCTCCTCAGGTATATCGTCTTTTCATGTTGCCTTGGGCACCTATTTCTTTCAAATACACGATCTAATTGTAATTGCGAATCTATTGGCTATAGGTATTAATATTTTTAAGCTAGAAAAAAAAAAATCAGTTAAATCATCACAGAAAATTCTAATGGAATTCTACTAAAAAGTACAGTTACATTAACATTACAAACGATCAACTTTTAACTATTTAAACCATTAAACATTGGTTTTCTGTAGTGTTTCAGGACATATTTCATTAGGATCTACTGGTTTTAACAAGCCACCAGTAGAAGGTGACCAATTACCAATTACCATTAAAACCAATAATTACCCATTGTAACCAGAAAAACCATTGCAAAGTTTGTGGTGTTATTATTATTTTAGCAGGGATGTTCTGGCATTTAAAAAAAAAAATTATGTTGTCATATTTTCTTGACAGCTGGTGGTTAATATCAATTAATGAACCAAATTGAAGTGACATTGTGTTTCTTAGCGTCCTTTTAGCTCTTCTGTTTCTAATATAGTGCAAAGCAGTACCGTATTGTTTAATTTATTTTATAAAACGTTCACAATTTTAGCCTATTTCTTTCAATGAATATGATATTTTCCAAATAAAATAATTAATTATGTACAAAAACAAATATGACATCGTGCAATTCTATTTGTATTAATGTTCCAAACACCCTAGAAATTAGATGTCTAGAGACATCTACCCAAAATAATCTTGAGCATAAACTTTGAAAGAAAAGAGGATGTTACACATTCTTTAACAACACCACAAAAATCACAAGACTTTTCCATATCCTGTTCAAACTGTTCACATATGTCTTTAACAGGGTGAATTCTGTGTAATATTTTACATTTAAAAAAATACCTCTTTAATTTTATTACTTAGAAAAAGCGTATTTGTTATTGACCATACTTTCTTCTTTAACACATTTCTAAAATATGTTACTGCATTTATCTTTAACAACATTAACATCACCAATAAATATCATATCAGAAGACGTCAATGGTTGTTGGTCAGCATTAATGGAACGTCAAGCATCAAGTAATAATGAAACAATTTTACTTGGGATTGCACCAAAAAAACATAACAGCATAGTTTTTTGGGAAATTAATTTTTTTTTAAAGAAATTCTGAATATGACAAAAGCAAACCATGTTCATTAAGCAACTGACTTGGTAAATATCCATTGTCATACCATAACTGATTAAAGATAGATTTTTATTTTTAAATATATATACCAGATTGATTTTTTATATACTTTGTGGCAGTAAATATTTTCCGCCCTCATTATAAAAACCTTTCTGCCCTCTAGTGGCTGCAGAGCAGTAGCAGATTCTGAGTTATTGTCCATGCAGGCTACTGATATACAGTATGTATAAGTAAATGTACGTATATACACTGCTCATTTTGTGTTGAATGGCCTGCTTATGAGAAAGCGGTGCATGGTTAGCAACCCCGAACATCAAAAATAGTCATAAGGGTCCATTGTTTTTGCATACAATTGTCTACAATTCAAAAATCTTCTTTACAATAAACAGAACTAGCTGACCCTTGATGTATGGATGTTTTTTTTTAGGATTGAACAATATTTTGTCAACAACTTTATAAAAATTTTAATCCAACAAAATTGCATTGAAAGTTGTCCAAATTAAGTCCTAAACAATATTACTAATCAAAAATGAAGGTTTGATATATTTGCGTTAGGAAATTTACCAAATATCTTCATGGAGCATGATCTTTACTTAATAACCTAAAAGAAAAATCTATAATTTTGACCCATTCAATGTATTGTTACTGCTACAAAGCTCATACCAAACCAAATACCTATGTGACTTCTAAGAATGGTTTTGTGGTCCAGGGTCACAGTATTTAGCACATGCTATAGTCAGTCCTCAAATAAAGCCCTATTTAATGATGCTTAATGTGTAAATAGACATCAAGGTTTTACATTAATGGTGTAGTGCATAATCTATATTTTGTATTTAATATCAATAAGTTATTTAAAATGATGACAAATGGATTTTTAATAGAATAGGTTACTCAAAAATGACAATTTGCTTAAGATTTACTTACGCTTAGGTCATCTATGTAGGTGAGTTTGATCGTTCAGATTTGGAGAAATGTAGCAATTGCTTAATGGATCCTCTGCAGTGAATGGGTGCCGTCAGAATGAGAGTCCAAACAGCTGATAAAAATAATAATAATAATAATAATACACAAGTAAAGTTGCAAACAGTTCTTTAGCTGTCAATTTTCTCTCATGATTCAGACAAGATGACTTTTTCATGGAAGAAAGTAATATTATGGATTCGTATTTCAGAAGCAATGGATTTTAAATGTAAAAAGTTTTATTAGTGCAGTTTTTCGACATTAATGGATGGATTGGAGTCATCTGAGTCACAGTGCTTGTGGATTATTGTGATGTTTTTATCAGCTGTTTGGTCTCTCATTCTGACGGCACCCATTCACTGTAGAGAATCAGTCATTTGTATTTTAGTCAGAAGCAACAGTTTGAAGTTTAAAATCTTTATATAGGGGATTCATGCAGATTTTCACTTGATTTGTGTGGATTACATATTATTGTGATGTGTTTATCAGCTGTTTGGACTCATTCTGACGGCACCCATTCACTGCAGAGCATCCACTGGTCAACAAGTAATGTAATGCTTTCAACAAATCTGTTCTGAAGAAGAAACAAACATCTTTGACCAAACATTTTGACCCCAGATTTTCATTTCTGGGAGAACTATTCTTTAAAATATAATAAAAATAAGTATTTCGTAATATGAGGTCTGTATGCATAATGTTTTAAGATGCCAGAGTCTTTTAATTCAGCTATTTTTTAGTCATTTGTATTAAATTTATTATTCATCTATTTCATAAAATTTTCACATATTTAGATTTCAAACAAATATATTTTCGATTTTTTTTTTTTTTTTACAAACATTTGTGTCCTGAATGAGTCTGTGTTCATTTACATAGAAGGTATAAAAGAGTGTTGTAAAGACACTGTTGTTTTCCATTTCAAATTCATAGAGTGAGTGCATCACTCAGTATGCAAATGTATCAAAGAAAACAAGAAAACACACTGCTACCAGGGTTAAACAAACAGCCTGCTGTTGTAAAAATGCATTAAGCTGAACCTGTAACTGCATATATTTTAAACTTAGACTCCAGGTTCTTTTCAGCAGGGTCTTTTGGTTGAGTGAATATCCATCCAATAGGAAATCAGCTGAGTCTGGCTGTCTGTGAGTATTGCTATTCGCTTAGAATAGTAACAGCTATTGAATCGTTGGGGTGGCCTGACCACAAACAGTTCAATATTTGGTGGTTTCTTGGGTGCGATTCCCAAACGCTTCAAGCACATGCCCAGATATGCATCCTCAATAAAAATAGGCCTGATATGCCTAGAGATGTGAAGGATCTTCTCTGGTAAGTCCATAGAAAAGATATAACACATGCCCAGAGGATACGGAGGATATCTAGATTTAGGATACACTTCGTGAGGGACATAAAACTTGCTGGCTGGATCCCTCAAGACATTGTTTCCAAACAATACTAGGCCGGTGATGTAGTTGTGCTGTAGTGATTTTAAACTCACAAGCATATGTAATAGGTTTTTCATGTTCAGGAGCACATCAGCATCCACTTTCGCTCCGTAGAACGCCTGTGGACAATTTCTGTTGAGCCATTCCATCATCACCAAGGTCTTAATGGTCAGATTCCTGTAGGAGTCCAGGAAGTTGCTCTGGAGAAGGTCTTGATACTTCTGGCTCTCGTTCTGGAGTTGCTCCTGTAGTGTTTCGTTACCACTTTGTGAGCCCAGAAGAAAGAGAACCAGCACCAATTTGTCCCGGACAAGCTTCTCGCTGCCCCATGTTATCCTGATGGCGTTACGCGCCTCAACGTTCTGCGGGGCCACCGGGACGATAATCACCACAAAGGGCTTTTGCTCTTCACACTTCTTTGGCTGGTCGAGGATGAATCTGTAATTTTGAGGGTAAGCAACATGGGGGTTGCCAGTTTTTTTCGCCATTTTCTGCCACTTTCTTGTTTCGAGGGTCATGGCAGTGAGATACAGTAATAAAATATTAAGTAGGATGAAGAGGCCAACCAGTAGAAAACTTTTACAGAACATTTGAACGAAGCTGAAAAGAAAATATTTATCATCAGAAAGTGTTAATTTATAAATGCATTTTATTTTATTTTACTGTCACAAAAATAGCCTTTTGTTTTCCACAGATGAAGCCAAAGTCGTACAGGTTTGAAAATACCCAAGGTTAACAATGCCCTTGAATTGACAAACTATCCCTTTAAATTTTAAAACAACTTTTTTCCTTTCTTTTTCAAAATGGGTCTTTGTCATTAATAAAATGCAAAAACGCAGTCTTCTCTCAAATAACAGGCAAATATTTTTGACCACTGTGTTTGGCTCCTCGACAAAATCATGCCACATTCAGGGGGTATATTTACACTATAGATTCTATACACTGCTATGTTAAAATAGCAGGATTTTCTGCTGTTTATACTTCTTGTTGCAAATAGTGGCAATTATCTGCACTTCAGTAGTGTACTATAAAACAATGTGCAATAGTAACGTATTGAGTAATAATAAATTATAATTTTAATTAAAAATTTTAAATGCCACCTTGGTCTACATTAAAGCCCTCCCTACACCTACCATAGCCCTACTCGATACTTTATTTTCAACTTTTTGATTACTTCCTTCATTTTTATTGAAAATAAATGTCTTTACGATGTGATACGAGATTTGAAAAAGGAGAATAAAGTTTGGCGGGTTTAACCTGGGTCGATCGTGTCAAAAAGAACCATCTGCGTCACTGGAACTAATGAATCATAGTTGTGTTTTCTTATAATACTGACTAGCCCAATCACACGTTGGTGGGTGTAGTTAGTGTAAATAGCCTCTGCCAAAAAGGCAGGCTATTTAAACTAAGTGTAAATACAACATATCACAAAAAAATACTGCTATTTTCAATAAGTGTAAATAGCATATATTGCCATTTGCACTTAGTGTAAATAGCATTTAATTGGAATTTACACTTACTGTGAATAGCCTCTATCGCTATTTACACTCCTAGTGCAAACAGCCGCTGCCTTTTACAGTAGGCTACTTTTTCCTCAAAACCAGAGATATGATCTATGAAGAAGGTTGTTTAAAAGTTTAGTGTTCTTTCTTGCCTTTTTGTGTTTCAAATTTGTAACTGCCAAAGTCACCTCCAGTACTGATTTTCTGGTTCTCAATCATCCAAACTACACAGAGTTGTAATACTAGAGTGGTCTTTCTTAAAATGTTCAACTTGTAACTGGTTTCCTACCAGTCATGTATTTTTTTTTTTTTTTATCAAGATATATAAGTGCGAGCACCTCTGTTTGTTTAAGGATGCTTTGCTCCTCTTGTCTACAAGAACAAGACAAATTTAATTTAATTTTGCTTCTTTTGGCACCAAAAAGGGTTCTGCCATTGTTCAAAGCCATGAGTCCTAATTTGGGAAAGTTTAGAACCATTTTAAAGAGGAATAATTTACTCTCAGAAGCCACTGCAAAGCAAAAAATCAAATCTATGAAATGTCTGAACATACCTTATCTTGTCTTGAAACAGCGATACTGTATATCTCAGAGTCAATGTATCTGAGCTCCTGCTTGTCCTTTCTTCTGACCTATTGGATCCTTTAAAAACACCTGCTGAGGTTATGGACTGTCACGGTGAGCTGGCAAATTTCCAAAATCATTTTGTTACTCAAAAGAATCATGTTACCAACCATCTTTTAACCGTTCTCCTCCATCTGCAAGTGTTTTTTTGTTATGTTTCTGATGCCAGTTGGAACTTCAAAATAGGAATAACCATCTTAAGATAATGGTTCTGGATATAATGTCTAAATGTCTTGAGGATCTGTGGCATTATAATGGTTGGGAAGCTGCTACCTCACCTTACCAACATTATTTGCATGACATGCAAAATACAAGATGACGCTGACAATGTGACCTTGTCAGCACTTAAGTTGGACAGAAGTGAAAAAAACAACAATCAAGTTAAATTCACTTTTTATTTAAAATCTGTTCATGTTGGTTTGTGGACAGACAGAAGGTCCCAAATAGTTAATTTAAAATCAATATACGTATTTCTTAAAATATTTATTTAACATTTTAACCCAACATAAAAAAGAAAAGCACAGCCAATAAAATAAATATATAAAGATAAGGCTGCAAAGAAATCCTGTATCAGCTGGTTACCAAGCTCATGGTCATTCAGTGGGTTTATAAATTAAATAAAGACAACCACAAATCTACTGTGATTTAATTTGTTCTGTGGGCCTCTTTACATCCTTCCAAATATCTATAAGCTGCTGTGGGGATCCTAGGATTGTTGTAATAACTTTGAGAAAATCTTCTCGATTATATTGCCACATATAGTCTCTAAACTGTGAAGGGTCTGGGGGAGTTGAGGGTGCAATGCCCAACCGTTTCAGACAAGCACCCACATATGCGTCTTCTATGTTAAAGGCCTTTACTTGCTTGGAAACTTCCACTATTTTTTCTGGCAGGTCATTGGAGAAAACATATCCCATTCCTTGCAGGTATGTGGGGTATTTTTGTTCAGGGTACAATTCCTCTGCCACGTACCATTTTGAGTTCTTGTCTCTGACGACAGGCCGGTCCAACATCATATACCCTGTGATGTAGTTCTCTCTGGGTGTGTTGGGTGACAATAAAAGGCTCATCAGGTTCTCCAGGTTTAAGTACATGTCAGAATCAACCTTCATAGCATACGTTGCTTGAGGGCATCGAGTGGCCAACCAGTCCATGATCACCATGGTCTTTATGGTCAGGTTGAAGTAGGAGTCCACAAAGTTGCTCTGCAGTAGATCTCTGTGTTGTCGACTCTCTTCCTCCAGCTTCTGTTGAGCTTCAGCTCCTCCAGTCAAACCCACCAAGAACAGAGTCAGCACTGCTTTTCCCTGCACTGAGCTCTCATTCCCCCATGTGCTCCGGATAGCGTTACGAGCCTCCAGCTGATGGGGGGCCACAGGGACCATCAAGACCAGGAACGGATCCCACTGACTACATTTATCAGGTTCATTCAAGATGAAATGGTAATTGAGTGGATGAGCCTTATGATATTGCAGTGAAATTTGTTTGTTCACAGCGGGTGCTGCAGTGGCTTTTGTTTGCTTGAAAGTATAATTGGATCTCATGTGATTTACAGCATTATTGAAGGTTTTAGGGTACATAGCAGAATTGACACGGAGTTCAAATTTGTAAAGGATGGCAAACAAGGCCAATGTAAATGTAAGCAAGATGAGACCATTTATGCATCTGTGAAAACAAGAAACAAAAATACTTTCTGTGAAAGAATTAAATGTGTCAGAATTATGTGTATTTATTTGAAAATACTTCATTTATACATAACTTTATTCTAAACTACATTTATCGTCTTGAAACATAAAATCTTTAAGTCAATCTAAAATGCATTTAAATACATTTAACATTATAATTCCTTGTCATAATTATATTACAATAATAAGGCTACATTTTGTTCCTCAAGAGTAATGTACTTTAAGCAAGAATGCAGTGCAATATAAGTTAATTAAAAAATGTCAATTCAATGTAAGAATATAAAGTGCAAAAGCACTTTTTAAAGACTATATATATATATATTGTTCACATTTTTCTAAGGAATAAAGTTAAATTTCTTACCAATGAAGGTATAAATAACCTAGAAGCAAGGAAAATAACACTCTTTTCTGGAATATAAAACATTCTTGTCTTTTTTTTTTAAACCTTAAGAATGTTTCATAAATTAGTGAAAGTTCAACATTCAGTGTAGTTGCACCAATGCTAAATACATTTCTTTTGAGTATTTCATGTGAGACTAGATATTCTGCATTCATTTATCAATAATTTAATGCACAGAAACAGCAAGATGCATTAAAAATGGCAACAGGAGTGCACTCACCTCTTCCATACTCTGACCATGGTTATTTCATACTAGATATCTGACAACCCTTCATGAAATACCTGATAATGTCCGTTCCTCAGTTAACCTGAGCTTCCTAGTGAACAAAAACATTTGCATTTGTAATGTATATTTAACACTGAGGCGTGGAATTGATTATTTACTATCCTGGTCTTGGTCCTGCCTGCAAATTGCTAAGGACAAATATTCATTATTTTCCATTAGTGTCTTTTCATTCTGGTAATGCTTTCAAGATCAAATCGCTTTCTGATGGATCAAATCAAGTCCTGACTATTCTTTTTCTTTCGGACCAGATTTACTAAGAGCTTGCGTAAACCCTCTTTTGGCACTCAAAACCAAAAATAACACGGATTTACTAAAAAACAAATAAGAATTTACTAAAAAATAAATAAAAACAGTGAAACATTTGCAATGAAAAGGCATACTTTTTTTGCTGCTGACTAGTCACAAGGCTTTTCATCTCACAAATGTGTCACATTGTAAAGTAAGGTGGGTTTCAAATGTCATTTGACTTTAAAATAATCAAGAGATGGTTTCTTGATCCGGCTGTTGGACATTACATCAAGACAAATAAATACTCTCATTTCGTTTTCTCATTTTTTACAAAGATTATTGTGTAGCCTATTGACTGCATTTGTGAAGCTTTACCATTCCATTCAAAGATGAAATTATTGGAAAAAAATTACATATTATAAGACATTATACAAGGTCTTATATAACATGATTTAAATATTCTTAAACGTAACAATAAACTATTTAGTTTCAACTTCCAAAGTTGAGTAAAAGTGCATGAACTAGTTTTTTTTACTTTATTTAACTTTTGAACTTTAATTTTTACAAGTTTTGTATTTATTTTATTTTTGTATATTTTCTGTACTTAATTTAAGTTTATGTTTATTTAATACTAAAAAAGAGAGTTAATGGAGTACTTATGTAAGAGAATTAGGCATACTGTATGTATGATTAACTACAGATTTACAGTTCATGAGTAATCAAAATTTACACTATTTACTTTGTTAGTGCACATTGCAATTAATCAAATTAAGAAAAAAAATGGTTTGTCTTGATAATCTTTCAGATTACCCAAAAATGACAGAGTAACTTAAAAATCTTTTTAAAACAGTGCAAGACACAATGCAGTGGTACGAAGATGTCTGTCTGCAGTTTCAAACAAGTTTTAGTGTACAGCTAGCAGCAACAACTTTGAAAAGTAAAGAAAACGTAATAAGCAATTATGCCATCCTTAGCAATTATTATGCCTGTATTGTTGTCTTTTCATTAACAATATGCATGCGTCATTGTTAAAAGTTGCTATGACCTTCGTGATGTCAATAATTAGCACACATACATAAGCATCACACATCGGTAGCTCAGGTATGCGAAGACTGTGTTATATCAAGGATGGGTTAGGACATACAGGACTTAATTAACATTGCACATAATAGGAAAACATCCAACAGGTCTATGTGATAGGTGTGGAGTCAGAGAAACTGCACGGTGTGCAATTATACAGTGTACTGGATATACAGATGAAATAAGTAAATTAATTAGCAAACTTGAAAAACGTTAAAAGAAATGTTGAACCCAGTATGAGGTGATGTTCCGATAATAAAGTTTTTTTAAAAATACTAGGTTAATCAATAGAATATAGAGCAGTTTTTTTTTCGTTATTGGTCCTGGTATTCCTCTTCCCAGGGCTGGGAGGGGCTGGAACTGTAGATGGAGGAGCTGAACACGCAGCAACATGGAAAGTTTGAGTCCTTCTGATAAATCTGGGGAAGGGGATTTGTGTCTCTGATCCATTGCTGTGGTAGGTGGTGGTAATACTCAATTTGTGATTGCGAATCGTGAGTAAAACTAAGAAGAAGAATGGGCTCAGGTACGCGACTCCCCTCTGGGACCTTTTCTCCTGGCTAGGTTGTTTTGTGTCTGCTGTGAAGTGTTTCAGGTAGGTAAAGTGATATTTGGTAAATTAAGAGTAAACGTGAACTCTAACAGTAGTATTTTGTTCCTGTAGCTCCTCTTTCTATCCACTTTTCCCCTCCTGTGTGGCTTTGAAACCCTACAAGTGAGTTTCATACCAGTACGTGTTTGCTTTTCGATTGTGCCTTTCGCTTCTTTGGCACGTATCTTTCTCTTTCCGCTTGGTACATATTTTGGCTGTGATTCTAGTTCTATTGTAGTTCTTCAGCATTTGGCAGCGTGAATGACTTTTAGCCTGACTCTATGTACCTGAACATGTATGTGGACCAGATAATCATTCCTTTTAAATGGAGTGTTTGAATGTTTTGAATCCTGCAACGAGTGCCTGGTAAGTGTAAAATCTTTTATCGTAATTTTAAAGGGATAGTTCACCCAAATTATCCTATTTTTTATTCACCTTTGAAGCATCCAATGTGTTTGTTACTTTCTTCTTTCAGATGAATCCAATCGGAGTTATAATAAAAATTGTCCAGACCCCTCCAAGCCTTTGAATGGATTTAAACCGGTAACAGCCGTTACACTTCAGAAGACGTGAAATAACATGCACGTATTTGTAATAAAACGTCCCTCACACGGTTATGGGGGGTGATTAAATCCTGTAGTGAATCCATGCATTTTTAGAGGATAAATATTCATTTTTCAGACTTAATAAGCACTCACGTCTGCTGTCTGTGGGAACCGGAAACAGTCCCGGTGGATGACATAAGATGTATGCATCGCGTGATTAGTGATGAGCACAGAGAGACAACAAAACAAAACTCCAGTCATTAATGAGAAGCACAAACCAAGGATTTGTAAAGACAAATGTAGGAGGATTTTGAGCTACATTTCCCAGAGGTGCACGCGTGATGCATACATCCGCCAGGACTGCTCCAGTTTACACAGACAGCAGACATGGGAGAAAAGTGTTCATTAAGTTTGAAATATGGAAATTTATTATACAAAAATGCATGGATTCGCTACAGAAGGACTTTATTCACAAAGTGTAAGGGACGTTTTATTACAAATACGCGCACATTATTTCATGTCTTCCAAAGTGTAACGGCTATCGCACATTTAAACCCATTCATAGGCTTGACACCGATTGGATTCGTCTGAAAGAAGAAAGTCGTATACACCTAGGATGCTTCAAAGGTGAGTAAAACACAGGATAATTTTTATTTTTGGGTGAACTATCCCTTTAAGTCTGGATGAACAATTTTGCATGGCCCTTAATTTTTTTAATTGGCTGTCTATATAAATTTTAGGAGAAAGTGTGGCTCTTCTGCCACGACTGTACCGCTTTTTTGTTCCCATGTGGAGTTCCTCCAGTGTTTGTTCTCACTGGACTGCCTTGAGTGTTACGCCATCCATTGGGGTGCGTGGACCTTTTTTTGTTTGTTTGTTTGTTTGTTTGTGTGGTTGAGCCTTCTTTGAGGGCTTACAGTATGTGTGTTTTTGATATTTTGTTTTTTGTGGTCAATTTCTTTTTCTTATTTCTTTTATATATTTATATTGTGGTGTTTTTGTGTGTGTGTGTTTGAAATCTTTTGTTTACTTTGGTTGATTATTCAGCTGACTTTTTTAATCTATTTCAGTTTAGTATGTTTGCCGTTGTTTGTTTGACTGTTGCAGCTGTTTTTTACAGGCAGAAGGGTGAAAGCAATCACAACCAGTCTGGTGAAATTTTTTTGAAAGGACAAACAAAGTTTAGCAAATATAAAGATAAAGATATGTGGTGAGGGTTGTGGCAGTTTGTGCAAGAGGCAAATTAAGTTGGAAAACAAGAAGAAGAAAAAAAACATCTGCATACAAGAAACCTGTTCAAGAATAGGGCAAAAACAGGATCCTGACAGAGTTTAAAACTCTCTAAATATTACTCTTTGGTGTGTAAACTTGCATTGCTTGCACTATAAACAAGAATTTTTAAAGTCATCCAGTTTATTGAGAAGAGCTGTCCTATTAACTATATTTATAATTTAGATTATTTCCACTTATAATTTATTTATGTGGAGGCTAATAAGTGTACACACAAATCTAAATACGTATCCACAAAGAAAACCAAATAAGATGCTGCTCAAAACAAACTCCTGTTATAAACAGGATAAGATACATATCTGTTTCACTACCAACAAAATAAGGACATGCTTGCCTCCCTCTAGAGGATAAATCTTATTTGCGTATCAGGTGTGTCTTCAGGGGTTAATCTACATCAAAGGTTTCCAAACTAAGGCAAATGTCTGTTAATTAAATTCATGTTAATGTTGAAAGTTAAACTCTGGGAGAAGTTTTAATATCACCGAGTATGTCTTGCATTTATGATTTATCTAACAGGGAGATGGCAAAAACTGCCTTGAATACATGCTCTTGTATTGAAATATGCTCACATATTTTTTAACAGATCTTTGTTTTAACAGATCTGAATGAAAAATATAATGGCATCATTGGAAAGACTAATTGAAAAAGGTAAAAAAAAAACAACTAACACGCCTGCCTGAAAACATGATTCAAGTTTTTAGTAAGCAATCGTAAATTTTAAAGTAAATCTCCAATACGAGCTTTGATAGCTGATCCAAAAAATTAAAATAATAAAAATTGATAAGAGTTCACTATTAAAAGAATATACACTTAAATTGGTACTTGGGTTATGATTTTCGAATAAATGTAAAACATTTAAAAACACTAACTTGATTAGATTCATGCTTGGCTTTAATAAATACAATATTGATTACATTGTTCATGCAAAAATATAGATTTCTATTTTTTTTTTATCATTATTTTTCTGGTAGCTAATAAAGTGTTTATTTAACCAATAAATTGTGACGGGGACATGAATTTACATTTGATTAAAAATAAACTAAACCATTGCAACCTGACGTTTATTTAATAACTTGATAACTTGACACATTTATATTTAATTTTTGTTATTGCTGAATAGTGTTGAATTTGTTTTTTTCTTCTGCCTTATATTTTGTAAACAATTTGTTTGAGAAGCGCCCTCAACTGTACAGACATGAATTTACATTTAATTCAAATACAGTTCATTCAAAATATTGCAGAAATCAAGAGTATCAATGTGGAGATGTTGTTATGTATGGCAAGCCGGTTTAGCATTTAAAAGTTAGTTTTGGCATGACTTCAGATAGTCAAAATTAATTTAAAGATGTCTGCAACTGAATTATGGAAATCTGAATCAGAATTGTGACTAGGAACAACTTTTTTTAGAAATATCTGAATTAATATTTTTGTGACTAGGCGTAATTTCATTGTATATATCTGAAAATTCCTTTAGATATATCTTAAATGCACAAGCAAATACACCTTAGTTAAGCCCAGGATCTACACGTAACCTTCCCAACCCTCTGTGGCCCAATAAGGGGGGCAGAGTCAACCTTCTGGATGACTGTGGAATTTTAAGATTTGTTGCCACACCTCTGGCGAAGGAGACCAGAGGAAGCGCAGCCGGAGCTACTCCGCTCTAGTCCGACTG
>JAUMHE010000079.1:10071984-10083427 GCA_032359235.1 Enteromius mattozi
GCGTTCAGTTCAAAGTTCACTGAAATATGAACGTGTTCAATGAACGCGTTCTTTTGAACTCGTTCGTGCACAACACTGATTGCTACAACATCTAGATCAAAGCTTGATTAATATTTGATGTCAAATTGACATCAAGGTGCCTGCTAGAGGGTCGTTAAGATGAAGCGCTTCACTAGAATTCAGAAGGAGAATGTTCAGGTGCGCGCGAATTTGATTGTTCCCTCAGCAGACGATTAAAATAATGATGTAAACTGGTCGCGCTCCACCGATGTTCGACAGCCTGAACTAGGCTACCGTCGCTTTACCAATTTGTGGTGATTTTAATAGGAATCTACACGGAACTTTGCGTGAGGGCACCACATTTCCTCAGCTGACCAACATAAAGTTTCTTGGTTTGAACGATGTGAGAGCTTTCTTTATAGAGTAATAGACTAGGTGATTTAAAGTTCACCGAAATATTCATCTGTACGTTCCTATACTGAAAATTGCTGAATAATAAAAAGGATGCACATTATATCAGTGTAGTGATTGTGGTCTAGCAGACTTTAAATATAACTGACAAAAGTTACTTAGTCTTCACACAAAGACTTAAATAGGCTAAATTATCTAAATTAATTTTCTAAATGAAATTATAATAGTTTTATAGAACAAAGAGGATTACATTTATGTTTTTGTGATGATCAGATCAGCATATTTTTCTTCATCAGATGACCACAAAATATCTAAATAACTGTAGTTGCATGCTTTATATCATAAAAGACAAAAGCAAGTTTGACCTTACCTCTTCCAGCCATTTTTGTTGAAGAGTTTCACCTCCATGACTTGGTGTGTGAGCATCTGGACTCAGGGCAATCAATGATAACCTGAGAGTTAAAGCTGCTGTAGAATTATAGGTGGCCCCACCCCCTCCCACCTCATACAGGTGTTCACTAGGGATGGGGGCTGGGCTTTTTTTCTTTTTCTTTTTTTGTCAGTTGTAATACTAATATAGTAAAACAGTCTTCAGCTGATTGCTGTGAACAAACAACTAAACAAATAACAATGTATATAGACTTTAGTCATTGCACTCTTTATTGGACTTAAGCATCATTGTCCTCTATTTAATAAATTTCATTCCGGTCACATTGACAGACGTCCTGTGGTATGATAAGACACATTAGCTTTAGCTCAACTTCATGAGGCGTTGGCCTCAACGTCAAGAAAACATGTAAAAACAGAAAAACATTTACAATAGAAACTTATTGAACTAAATCTGGTAAAATATACATACATGAACTGACAATATACATCCAAATGTATTTCATACATTGTATTTCGTCAATAACGACCTTACACTATAAGGCACTTGGTATTGGTAAAAATTCGGTAAAATATCCTGTGCAAATATAGTTCATTACAATACTTAAGCTGACCGTGACAGGCCATAGTCTCAGCATTTCTCCATTATGCATGGCAGATGTCAAATCAGAGCTATACAACATTACATACGTGTTTCCCGGTGTGAAACCAGGCTCAGGTTTTACACTTTAATAAGAAAGATCAGCCATGCATAAAGGTTTACCAATCTGCTAGCCACAGAACTAAAAATGGATTACAAATAGTGGAGTCCAAGTGGACTCATGTCATCATATGACACGGGTTTGACACAGTCAATGTCTCGTCGGAGAACACATACAAAACATAAAGCGACACCATTAAATGGCTAATGAAAACACAAGCTGATGATTACTCGTAGCAATCAGGGTGCACATCTTTGATGAATTCGCTAAACTATTATTAAAATGCAACTAAATGTCCCAAATTGGTTACTTCCTGATTGTACAAAACACCTGTATCAAATTTTGCAAAGACATACATCTGTTTTCTAGTTGGTTTTATAGATGATACAATATGGACAATTTATTGAATGAAATCAATACCTTTTAAAAAGATATTTAATTGTGCATGCTCATTTTAACCTATTTTTTATTATTTAGATTTATTTTTGCCTCATTGAACATTAATTTAACATTAGCAACAATTAAAAACTAAATATCGCTATAAATAGTGATCTCAATATCTTCTTTTTTCATACTTGCGTTACAATGATGCCTAAATGTACTTCTAACATTTAAAAAGACTGATTTTAGTGTTTTTTGTTGTTGTTTTAACTTTAACAAAATAATATATCTGGGCTATAGTTTGGAACAGGCTAATGTTTCTTTGTTAGCTCACAGCAGATGTGTATCATATGTATACTTTTCATGTCACGTCCTGTTCCCTGTTTGGTCACTGTAAATAGTCTCCATGAAGCTCATTTAGATAAATCAAGGAGCATACTACTAATTATGCCACTTTTCTAGTTGTGTCTTATCAACATGACGTACATTCTGATGATTGTTACTGATTAAATTGTGTACAGATGGCGCAGGAAGTAATGAAAAAAATCAATATTAACTTTTAGAATGAACCTACAGGTGATTACCCTTCAAGCCACCACTTCACTAGCATTTTCAGTTCCTTGTAAATTGAAAATACAAAAAACGAGTGGCTCAATGCCTGTTCACATCATGACCAATAGCTATAAAGATAACTACAACCATATTAGCATTTACATAAATGGACAGTAACATTCTGTTCATAATATGTAAATGCTATGGTTTTGTTCTTTGTTGCTTTAAGTGCTCAAGCTTTTTTTATTGTTCAGCAGATTGAAAAAATGTGTTCTGAAAGTGATTCCTACACTATTATTTTATTCATTTAAAACATTATAGTTAATTGTTGAGAATGGCCCATAAAGCCTTGTTCAGAATCATTTTTGGCATATCTGACTCAAACCAGGTTAGCTCCTGTAGTGTGAACAGAAAACAGACAAACTGGATTCACACCACATTCGTGAACAGTTAAAAATCCGATTTAAATCTTTACTCTCAACTGTTATTTTTTCAAGCAGTTTTTTCGGGACATAACTCGTAATCTCGTAAAATGACACCTTAATCCGATTTGAAATCAGATCGTGTGGAGTGTGAACAAGACCCATGAGTCTCTTTACGTGGTCGCCACTTGCTTCAAGAACAGCATGCCCGGAGGAATCACGACCCACGAGTGAGGGCCCCGTCCTGCCCCCATCCTGCCTTCATCTTCATCATCAACATCCTCTTCTTCCTCAACCGCTCTTTCAGCTTGACCCATGCCGAGACCGAATGGCGGCAACAACAAGGGGTGCAGGATAGGCAGCTTCCCAAGCCCAAGAGCACCAGAGCTGGGGTACATCACCGGCCCGGCTCCTAAAAGCGGACTGAGCCTGGACAGATCCAGGGGGTGATTGCTAAAGGCCCCGGCGAAGGCGTGAGCCCCAAATAAGGTTGTTGCCGCACCCGGTAAGACGAAACGAGCCGCTCCTGGGTAAGAATGGTCCATCCGCCGGCCATCCATTGATGAGGCACCATCCGATTCCAGCCTGTTGGTTCTGGGCGAGGCGGTGCGGTTCTGCACCACGGCATGGCCGTGGGCCTTGATGTGTTTGCGGAGAGAGCTGGGGTCGGTGTAGCGCTTCAGACAGCCCACCATTTTGCAGCAGTAGGGTTTATCCACGTAGTGCGTGCGCGTGTGTTTGAAGCGGTCGCTGGAGTTCGAGTAGCGCTTGTTGCAGCCTTCGTAAGGACAGATGTACGGCTTCTCTCCTGAGAGGGCAGAGGAGCAGGATATAATCAAAGGCTGTACCAGAGGAATGCTGAGTTCAGACAGTCACAACCAGACAGCACAGGCCTGTAGAGACTTTTTCATTTTGTCATTTTGTGTGGGAAAATGTGCGTGTGTCAAAAGTATTGGTATTAAGTTGACTCTGTTTTTGGCAAATGCAAGAGCCATTTCACACCGAAAGTGAAATGAATAATCCTCATGCTGAAGGTAATACAAATTCATGTCTGTACAGTAGAAAAATGTTTTGTTGTTGTTTGTTTATCAGTATTGTTAAAATGGATCATCAAAGGTCAGCAGCAGAGACATTGGTTAATAAAATACATTATGAAGAATATTCGTGTTATTCAACACTTAATGCAGTCATAACTTTGCATGTCACTGTTTTTGTTTATTTTGAGGAATACCGAATCTGTTTTTATACAAGTGAGATGATAAATATTTGTTCACATTTAATCTAGAGTTACAGTAAGATCATATTTACACAGCGAACACAACTCTCCTGCACTTTCTCCTAATTTATGTCAATATGGAAACGAGAGCTGTCGGGAGAACAATTTTTTTGAAAACGTAACTCAGATATTTCCTTGTAAATTAAAAAGTAATGCGTTACTTTACTATTTACTTTGAAAAGTAATTACTTTACTTGCATTACTTGTAATGCCTTACCCTAAACACTGCTTATAATAAAATAAACGTTATTATCCATTGGTGTGGATGTTCATATAGTTATCATTATTCTTATATTTATAGTTATCACTCTTGGTGTTAATAGGCCTTAATTCTACAAACTCCGTTTGGTACTGAGCGCTGTAGATTATAGATTTATAAATAAAAAATAGATTTAATTACATTATATATACACAAATATAAAAATATGTATTTATACAAAAAATATTCATTTAATTAATAATAATCATGGTTAGTTATTACATAAATAATACAGTTTTTATATTTTGTAAATATTTCACATCAAATGAAAAGTATAAAAATATATGTAATTACTTTTGTATTATACTTGTTTACTTGATGTTGCTGTTAAAAACCTGAAACACATGAAGCACCACTTCCTTAAAAATCTTTGAAGCCTACATGACATTGCTTTATTTCCTAGTACTGGCAATAATATGCATCTCTTTAAATAAATCAATGTCTTCAAAAGCATAACAGTTGTTTCTATATGGTTTCAAAGCTGATATCAAGAGTTGTCAAAACATACTTGCATACCGTTGGTATCTGAAATATTGTAAAAAATCTGTTCTTCTTTCAAAGTGAGCTAACTGGTTTTTATGTGTGTGCCATATCTGTGTTTGCATTTTTGGTGTCTTTTTTTTTTACACACAAAAGCTAGTTCACCTGTCTCACCTGTGTGTGAGCGAGTGTGTATTTTCAGGTTCTCCAGGCGTGAGAAACTCTTGTGGCAGGTAGGGCAGTGATGAGGTTTCTCGTTGGTGTGAGTACGGATATGAATCAGCATCTTGTACCTACATTAAACAAAAGCATCCTTGATTAGTGCTGATATACTGTATGCACAGCATCCAAGAGCAAACATCAGACAGGTTTAACAATTCTTGATATACATCTTGCATTAAGTGGAATTCTATCTTCGTCACGCTTAAATCCTATGAATGTGTGCATGTTGTCTGACCTGGCATTAAAGCCTCTGCCCTTGCGTGCACAACCTTCCCAGTGGCAGCAGTATCCTGAATTCTTCTCCGGTTTCACATGCGAGTCATTTACATGGTCCACCAGATCCTGCAGGCTCTCGAACAGCAGATGGCACTACAGAGTTACAATAGAGAGCACAGCATTAGCAGGGAGGAAGATAATGAATAGATTGTGAATAGCTCTGTTAATATCTAACATCATGCACTTAATGGTTAACCCAAATATTTTTATTATGTGATTGTTTCCTGGCTCTCAAGCTGTTCCATTGTTTGATTATTATTGATGTTGTTGTCGTTGATGTTCTGCAGATTGAGGAATGTGGGTAATCAGTTGACAAACAACTGAGTAAACAGTTGACGGTAGCCATTGACTTCCATAGTATTTTTAAGTCACCCACATTCTTCAAAAATTATCTTCTTCTGTGTTCAGCAGAGGAAAGAAATGGATAAAGTCTTTGCACTTTCTGGAGTGTTTGGAGTGGATTTAGTGCATTAAAGGAATAGTTCACCCAAAAACAAAAATTACCCCTTAATTTACTCACCCCCAAGCAATCCTAGGTGTAAATAACTTTCTTCTTTCAGACGAACACAGTGTGAGTTTTCTTTTATTAATTTTTTTTTCCTGGCTCTTCCAAGCTTGGTAATGCTGGTGGATGGTGACCATTGTTTTGAAGCTCCATAAACCGTAAATATCCGTCATATTTTTGAAGGAAAACGCCACCGTTTTTCCATATTTCACGAGGTTCTTCTCTCAACTTAGACGAGTTGATGCATATCTCTCCCATCTCAGTGCGTGCACTTAATTGCTCTAGCGCGCGACGCCACTATGTTAGCATTTAGCTTAGCTAGATTCATTCCTTAGGATCCAAACAGGGATGAATTTAGAAACCACCAAACACTTCCACGTTTTCCTTATTTAAAGATGGTTACATGATTAGTTACACAAGTAAGTATGGTGACACAAAATAAAATGTGGCGATTTTCTAAGTGGATAAAAAAGATAAATATAATGTATGTCGGAAGAGCACTTTGCAGAGTGAATGGAGCTAAGCTAAATGCTAACATAGTGGCGCCGCACAATAGAGTGATTACGTGCACGGTCAGCGCATACACCCGTTGCCGGAAGTCAGTGATTTGAGTTATAATTTTAAAAACAGAAGTATTTTTATTACAAAGATCCATCAATCTACTTCAGAGGACATGTGTTAACCCCCAGAGGAGTAAAGGTTAGTTTCACGACCGATTTATATATGATTTATAGTGCTTCAACATCATGGACGCTATCCACCAGCATTACCAAGCTTGGAAGAGCCAGGATAAATCTTTTTAAACTCTGAAAGAAGAATATATACCTATAGGATGGCTTGGAGGTGAGTAAAATGCAGGGTGGTTTTTATTTTTGGGTGAACTATTCACCCAAAGTGGTTTCTAGGAAGTTTGTCACTGGCCTCTATGATATTGTGGTCTCTAAACATTTTAAAGTAAGTTTAAAGGCTCGTACACACCGGGGCGATTATTGCACGTGAATATCGTCTGCATTTTTTGCTGTTCATACACAAGTGATATTCACTGATGATCAGCCAACTGTGCTTAATGAAAAACAGAAATACCCCGGTACACAAGGTGGCTGTAACCATGCCATCGGGATGTGCCATCGGGCTCCGCCAGAGGGCACTCCAGCCCGGACTATGTGTACTGTGTGTCTGCCTTTCTATGCTCCGTTATGGACTTTTATTATGAACTCGTCTCCACCCACCTTGTTCATTGTCATAACTGCCCATTGTTACTCTGCCCCTTTGTCTTGTATTTAAGCACCTGTCTTCCGTTGTGAATTTGCTTGTCATTGTTTGGATGTATCCCATGTTTACTCCCTTTGTGTTTCTCCGTGTTTCCCTGTGTTTTCCCCGTTTGGATTTATCGTTGTCGACCTATGCCACGTTTCCTGGATTATTCTAATGTCTCTGCCTCTGATGTTACCATTTGCCGTGATCGACCCTGCCCGTCTGTACTGTGAGTTTAAATAAATAAGTCTGCGCATGGATCCGCACGCCTCCTCGTACCTCTATCGTGACAGTGGCGCTGCGCAACTTTTTATGCTTCTGACACTTGCTTGTCAAACAGAAGAAGAAGGGAGCCAGAATACGCGCTGGTCAAAACCATTCACATGCTGCTTTGTTAACTGGCAAAAAACAATATTTCAAGCAGCAGCTCCAGCTCTTTATTTTCAGAAACCAACGAGACCAGCAGCTCTACTTTCGTCTTGCCTAGGTGCATCTTCTTCGTGCACTAAGCAAGCCGCTTCAGCAGCTCCTGGCACTTGAACAAAAGCAGCAATTTCATTGGTCGGCCAGTTTCTAACGCGGTGCATAGAAAACAAAAAAACGCTTTTGCACTTCGGTGCGCACACTCACATTTGTTTAGTCAAGAGGCGTTAAAATTTAACGATATACATGAGTATAGTCTTTAACCTCATGATCATGGCTCAAAACAGTAATACCAGCTCTCACTCACTTTGAGCCAGCGGCAGGCCAGCTGTTCGTCACTTGAGGGCTCAGGGGAGTGCTGACCAATTAGCATCGAGGAGGGAAGGCGCAAGGGACCCTCTGCACCAATCGGCAGAAAGAACTGGAAACCTGGAGGAGGAGAGGCGCTGTCCTCGTGGTACGTGGTGCTTTCGGATTCCTGAAGAAGTAGAAGAGCTTATGTATCAGTAATTAATTTATGAATCATGTCCAGCTCATCTTAGTTGGGAAGTAAGAGACCACCTCATGACCGAACAAGTCCAGACATGTTCCCAAACCTACCCTCTATTTTTGCTCTTAAAAGGGTTCAGATCAGGATGCTCTGTGAGACTGGAATGAAATGAATTAGTGTGAAGGGAATTGAATTATGGTAATGGTGTATAAGTCAGTCTCTCTTCCAGCAGAATCACATTTTTTCAAAGAAACTTTGTCTTTCTCGCAGAAAGCCAAAAATGACACAACAACAACAACCTTTCTCAGGCATCTACAGTGTCATCTGAGGAGATTACAAAGATTTTTTTAACTCTAAAACATGAAATGTGGATCCAAAAAAACGACTGCTGGAGTTAACGTATCTGCTTTTACTATAAAACAAACTTTTCATATGTAAAAAAAAATATTTTCAATGAATTTTAATTTTGTAAATGACCTGTTTTTGTTTAAGCTGTTATTACTTAAGTCATGTTACTTGGAATGCGCAATAAACAAAACGTGAACAAATAAGTTTCATTTACAGTTTTGTTCAAAATCAACTGAACCATTTGAAAAATGTTTCCAGTGTTTGAAGTGTAAGTTACTCACTGAGGCCAGGAGAGGTGCTGTGGGGCTCCAGCTAGCGCCGCTGTCTATAGGAGAGGGAGGTGAGGGAGAGGAAGATGGAGACAGACTCAGATCTACCACCAAGGACGATGAAGAATCTGACATGTCCTTGTCAGCTGCATCTGGAGATAAGAAGAAACGAGTTTAGTTTTTCGTTTTTTTCCTTTGACTGTGAGACTAGTGATGGTTTTCAGTGATTCTTTCTGTAGTTACACTGTTACGCTAGTAGTTGGTCATAATTAGAGCCCTGTACGGGCCTCAAATATAGTCTGTTTTAGCTAATAAAATAAGTCTGTTTTGTATGTAATCGCAAAGTGATTATATTCCGTTTAGTTTTTTTTTTATTTTGATTTGTGCCTCTGCTGAACATTTTACTGTTGTACAAGGCTACACTAGAGGAGTTGTAATGTCAGTGAAAATGTTGGTCACAACAATAACAAGAATTACATAACACACACTCATATTACATAAAACTAACTTTTAACAGTTACAAAGCAAATACTTACTCAGTGAATATGCTTTTTTTGGATGCAGCCATCAGTCACTGAATCGTTCATTCAACAATTTGTTCAAAACAGCTAATTCATTCACACTCTCAGAAATAAAGGTACAAAAGCTGTCACTGGGATGGCTTTTCAAATGGTACACATTTGTACCTTTGAGGTACTAATATGTATACTTTAGATATTAATATGTATCTTTAATGTACCAATATGGACCTTTTGAAAAGTTACCGCCCCACAAGTCATTGAATCCTTCATTGAACCAATTTATTTGTTTATTTTTTATTTATTATTTATCTGATTCGTGCAGAAATGTGACTAAATAAGCCACATTACTGTAAATTAATCTCATAAAAGGCATTATCATTCCTTTGCAATGTATATGACTGTATGCAAGCTATAACTGTAGTGGTATGTGTTTCAGTTATGTAGTGGTTTGTGTGGTCGGTTGACTAACCAGGGCTTTTGGCCTTGTGCAATGCGCGGGATATTCGAGCACGGGAAAAGTGCAGCGGGGCACAGATGGATGTTCTGAGCATCCTGTCACGGCCGGAGGGAAGCTTCAAATCCAGGGGCTCGTCCAGCGACAGCATGGCTTTGATCCACCAGCCTGAGCAAATCAAACCGTATTATATATACTGTGTATATATATATATATATATATATATATATATATATATATTTCCATTACGACTCTTCACACTGGCACCAACACTGACAGCTGTGATTTTGCAGCTTATTTTGTAGAAGGAAATACCCTCTCTGTCCCTCACACACACACACACACACACATACGCAGACACACTCCCACACACGTGCAGCTCCACGTTCACTTCAGCAACTGTAAGTCATTTACATTTCTTTCTGCCAGACAAGTCACCCACACACACACACAAGCAGTTCATCACACCAGCAGCCCCACTGCAGTCAAAACATGCAGAACGCATTACAGAGATATATAGATCTGAGTTCTTTGCTTTCCTTCGTTCTTTTCCTCCCGTCTCAGTTTCTTTTTGTGATGCAGAGGAAAAGTTGATGAAGACTGGGCCTCTAGCTCCACATCTATGTGTTTGTACAAGAGGGTCCAAAAGTATAAGACCACTATAGGTGAAATTAGGAATGCACCATAGTTCAAATTCTGGTTGATGATTATTTTCAGTGTTGGGGTAATGCATTACAAGTAATCAGATTACTTTTTTCAAGTAAGTAGCAAAGTAATGCATTACTTGTAAATTTCCAAAAAAGTATCTGGGTTAAGAGCATTTACTTTAAAGGGGAGGTTGACTGTCGTTGTTTTTTTCTAGGCTTTATTATGTTTATGGGGTGCAGTCTAACGTATTAATGCTCCATTAAAAAAATAAAAATAAAATTTACACTAATTTATCTTTATTCCACACCTTTCTGTCCCTTCTCTTATGAACTCACTGATCATTTTCTGCTTTTATGAAGCACCTCCCTCAGAAAAACGCGATGGGCTCTGATTGGTTAGCTGGCCCAGTGTGTCGTGATAGGCTAAACCGCCTCTAGTGCGTGTCTAAACGTCCCGCCCCTCAGTTCATGTGCTCCGGTTGAATTGTAAACAATGACGTTTTCTATATTGCTTATCAATTTGAGCCTCGATTGAGACCCAGAGGATATTAGTGAAGAGGATCGTGGGGTTTCTGGGTTCTTAATGTAACTGACCCGGTAACTAACTCGTCGTAGTCCCTACGAGCCGTTTATGTAGGTGTTAAACTGTCAGAATTGTAAAAGACAAAATCTCTGTTACCATTGTAATTTTAGTGGTTCAACTTTGCAGATATTGTTTAGGCTCAAACTGCAAAATTACACACTAACTAATGTTAAAAAAGTGAAATTGCAATCAACCATCCCTTTAAGTATTTATCTTCCATAAAAGTACTAAGTAACAGGTTACTGTTTTGTGGACTAACACAGTATTGTAACACATTACTATTAAAAGTAACTTTCACCAACACTTTCAGGTTATGGCCGAAGTTCTTTACTATTTTGTATAGGTAAATATATAAAACCATGAAAATGAAATAAATTATTTAAAATGTTTAAAGCAATAGTTCACCCAAAAATGAAGATTTGCTGAAAATTTACTTACCCTCAGGCCTTCCAATACAGTGTTTTAGTTTGTTTATCAGACCAGATTTGGAGAAATTTAGCATTAATTGCTCACCAATGGATGCTCTGCAGTGAATGGGTGCCGTCAGAATGAGAGTCCAAACAGCTGATAAAAACATCACAA
>JAUMHE010000079.1:10099007-10114881 GCA_032359235.1 Enteromius mattozi
TATTTAAAAGGGTTGCTAATGAAGCATCATTTGGATATTTTCATGTCTGGGAAAAATTTGGGATTAAATGGGTTAATGCCTAAACTTCACAACTACCTTACTAACTATTAAAAAGCAGTTATTAGGAGTTTAAGGCAAAAGTTGTAGTTAGTTGTAGTTAATTGTGAAAATTGGACCTTGAAATAAATTATGACCCAAATTTTGAATGAAAATTCATGCATTTAAATTGTAATACTATTTCAAATTATTACTGTTTTTACCACATATTTGATCAAATAAATGCAGCCTTGGTGAAAAATCTGACTGACCCCAAACTTGAATGGTAATGCATGTCATTCATTTTGAAAAACTTCTGACAAAACACATAAAATAGGCTTGTATCTTTAACTACACACTGTAATATAAACAACCAGTCAGTAACTAGCTAGTGTGGGTGTTTGACTCAGTAGAAAGAATCAATCATTGTTAGTAGAGTAGAATCATTGTTTTGGGAATCAGACTCTATTATTGCGCAAATCTGAATTTGCTAAAAAAAAAAAAACAGCTCATCGTTCACTTACAGATCATGCTGTTTGCTTTAAATGATATTTATATTTTTGAATAAGGTTTTTTTTAGTATTTTATTCTCCAACCACTAGCAGAAGAAACCAGAACATTGTAAAAAAAATATATATATATATATATATATTTTCTTACGTAGACGTTTTGTCCTGTTTTCTAGCATAAATATTTAAACATTTTTGAATCAAGATGCATTCACATGACAAATTAAAATTCATTTAGATATTAAGTCTTGTTTTTTAAAAAAATAAAAATTTTGCTAGTTTTTGCTTAAAACAAGCAAAACTATCTGCCAGTGGGGTAAAAAAAAAACTTGATTCAAAGGCTAAACAAGAATATTTTCTTGCCCCATTAGCAGATATATTCTTAATATATTTTTTAAATATGTTTTATGGTTTTAAGCAGAATGTAATTTTTTTTTGGTTTTAATCAGAAAACAGGGCATACTATTTTAAGTAGCCTAATACACCATGATTTAAGAAGTTGTAGATATTTATATTAAACAAAACAAAACTAATATTTTTTTTTTTTTGCAGTAAAGGCACCAGTTCTGAATAAAAAAAGAATTTTCAACTCTAAAAGATACTAACATGTTACTAATGTTAGTAACAGTTACTAATGCTTAAATGTACATTAACAAATTTGAACTCTCTTGTTATCCTTTAGGGTACCCCTACAGTGAAGTGTGCCAGTGGTTTATTGACCGTGCCGATCTCATCTTCCTGGTGTTTGATCCAACCAAACTGGATGTGGGATTAGAACTGGAAATGCTGTTCAGACAGATGAAGGGACGTGAGTCGCAGATCCGTATCATCCTTAACAAGGCCGACAGTCTGACAACCCAGGACCTAATGCGCGTGTATGGCGCCCTCTTCTGGAGCATGGCACCCTTGATTAACGTGACAGAGTCACCGCGCGTCTACGTGAGCTCATTTTGGCCGCAGGATTACGCTTCAGACACCAACAGGGATCTTTTTAAACGCGAGGAGATCTCTTTGCTGGAGGACCTGAATCAGGTGATCGAGAACCAGCTGGAAAACAAAATCGCCTTCATTCGACAGCACGGCATCCGCGTGCGCATCCACGCCCTCCTGGTCGACCGCTACCTGCAGACGTATTACGAGAAGCTGGGCTGGTTTAGTGACCCCCATGAGGTCTTCAGCGATATCGTCGGCGACCCTGACAAGTTCTACATCTTCAAGTCCATTCTGGCCAAGACCAACGTGAGTAAGTTCGACCTGCCAGAACCGGAGGCGTACCGGGACTTCTTTGGAGTCAATCCTCCCAGCGGCTTTAAGCTCCTCTCCTCGTACTGCAGCTGGTCAGGAGGATGCCTGCTGGAGAAGATCGAGAAGGCCATCACAAACGAGCTGCCGGCTTTGCTCAGCAGTCTGGCAGAGAAACGGGAAGCCAAGGCAGAAGCGGCTGCAGAAACCAAGGAGAAAGCCCAAAACCGTTGGAGGAGACAGTAACAGAAGAATGGTGGGAGATGTGGGAAGTATGGAAGAATATAAGTGACACTATTTAGATGAGATTCACATCAATGAAAAGCCAGTTAAACACAGTGTGTACTCCTAGCACTCTGTATAAAACAGACCTTAATGAAGGGTTTCGTTGTGCTATTTTTCTTCCTTTTCCGTTTCCTTGTTCTAATTTAACTCAGCTAGCTATTTTACTTATTTATACTATGTTCAAAAGAAGTAACCTGTCATAATCTTATTTATTTATTGTTTGAATGTCGTTTTAAGAGTGTGAATTATGAAGCTTGTTTCCACCACAGAATAAAAAAAATAAAAATAAAACGGTAATAGCGCCTTTTTATCTAACAACTTATTTTCTCGCAATTCTGAGAAAAAAATATGTCAAATGTCAGTAACACTTTATTTTAAGGTGTCCTTAATACAGAGTTATTACCTAGTAAGTACTTAGTAGTAGCCGTTTTACTTACATAAAACAAAATGTACTTACCCTGTAACTAAGCTATGGAACAGTTTAGTTACAGTTTGTAATTATGTAGATGTAACAGGCTGCTATTTGTTACAGACCGAGTCTGTTACACAGCTACTTATGGAACAAAAGATTGTCACATATGTGTTGAAGTCTTTATACAATGTAATTCTAAATTCAAGTACACACACATAAGCTACTTAAAATAAAGTGTATCAAGATTGTACTTAAGTGTAAGTAGCTGTGTAACAGCCTCGGTCTGTAACATATGTGTAACAGTATCTGCCTGTTACATCTACATAATTACAAACTGTAATGACAGGCTGTTGCATAACTTAGTTACATGATTTTATTTCATGTAAGTACAATGGCTGTAAGGTAATTACTCTGTATTATAATACCTTAAAATAAAATGTTACAAAATTTTCTTTATCTCTTTGTTGGAAACAGGCTTCCATGGTGAATTTGCCATATGTGGTAAAATGTTTATCTTCATTACTTCAGTTCCGCTTGTACATATTTATCATATTCAATACAATTTACTGGTGTATGAGTTGTTGGTAAATGAAATGAGATTTTGTTGTTGTTGCATGTTTCAACTGTGGTGACATTAAATAGCTTTTCTGGCTGATGAGTTATGCAATATGGAAATTAAACTGGATATTTAAGTCAATAAATAAACACATTTAGATAAAATAAATAAGCGAGTACATTGCTATGATATGACAAATTTTGCAGCAATTTCAACATAAGGGGATCCTAAATGTCCACTAGATGGCGTAGCAAACTCATCGCAATTAAAATACTGGTCACCGTGAAGCAACCTTTGGTTTCATAAAAGATACAGTTTATGTAATTTATCTGTTTATCTATTTTGATAGCAGCGATCTATGCATTTATCTATATAACATACCGTTTCAAGCAGGGCAATTTGTGTAAAACATTTATTTTATAGAGCTGCGCCACATGAAAACTCACTTCTTAAAGTATTTATGATCTCTAGCAGGGTTAGATGTGTAAGTGTTGAAATATCTGCAATAAGCCTGAGTATACAACTGATAAGAGCTTTGCACTAAATACTGTGTAGCTAGTTATACTCTTGTTTGTTTAATGATCCGCAGCTGTGTTTTTATAGTCAGAGACCACAGGTGGACAGTCAGAAATAAAAGCTGAACATGCGTGATGACTCCACAGGCACGGTGCCAGTCAGTCAAAAACACACTTATAACCTTTCTCATCTGACACAACACAGCGTCTTAGAAACTGGACGTGATGAACGTCTGACACAGGAAGCGCCGGATGATTATCACTTGGATGCCACTTATCTGATAGATCAAAGGTCAAGACGCACCCAGAATCTCAGGTATGTTTCTAGATGAGGGAACACTTACACGCTCATGTTTACCTAAATGGGAACATACCATTCAACAAACCCCACTGGTATTGGTTTTAAAAAAAGTTAATACCACAGATTAAGAATAACCCTTAAGAAAACAAAACTCTTTTTGAAAGACAGTGTTTGTGCCATTTCCACCCCCAATGATTTTTCATATCTCCATGACTTTTCTTTTTCGTAATTACTCGATAGCGATTTTTAAATAACCTGTTTGACATTTGCCACTTACCAATAAAAATTACTATTCAAAAATATTCTATGGTTTAAAAGGTTTTATTCTTTTATGTGACTTTCCAGGCCTGAAAATTACTTAATTTTTATATAAATAATCAATAATTAATTTTTTTAATTAATAATTATGAATTTACATATATATATACACAAACACATATATATATATATATCACATCCAAAATAAAAGGTTTTGTTTACATTAGTGTGCACTGTGTATATTTAATATGTACATAATAATAATAATAATTCATTGTATTTATTGGCACCTTTCTAAACACCCATGGTTGCCTTACAGCAAACAACCAATAAAACAGTAACAATAAATGAATAGCATTGTAAAATTTAACAGCACATACATTTCTAAAATACGTTTATATATATATATATATATATATACACACAATAAAAAAACACAGCACACATGGTCGCCGTGGTTTTGCCAAATAAGACATGATCCTGGATCAACATTACTGTCCAAAAATACAGACTCCCTACCGCAAAACCTACCCCTACCCAAAATGTATTTCTAAAATCAGTGGGAAATGATAACTGATTAACAAGTGTGTAGAAGCACCTAACCCTGGTCATAAGCCTAAAAATGATATTTCCTGAAAAATTATCTCTCAAATCAGATTGGTTGACTGAAATGTTGTTCCAGGTAGATCTTGTACTCGGTGAAATCACGCTCACCTATAGCCTACATATTGAGTTTTAGTACCCAAAATGTCCTGTTTCTTTACTTTCTATAATTTTATACTGACTTGCTTATGTAACCTGTTCTTTTGATGACATCACGCCAACAGAGCATCAGTCAAACTTCGAGTGAAACAGTTCTCATGCGTGCGCGCCGCCGTCATAGAGTCTTACGTGCGCGTTCCCCAGCGTCTTGCCCCCCTCCCCCTGTATTTCAACATTGTAGTCAAGTTGTGCGCCCCGCAGACCGCCCACAACCATCTTTTCCGAGAGAGTGCTCAGAACATGGTGGAGCTGCTGGCGGACGCAGCGCCAGGATAAGCGCCAACCAGAACCGGCTCTCACCGCCGTTCCCTTCAACGGGGAGGAGAACCGAGAGCGAACGGAAGAGCACGCGACGCGACGGCATGAGCCTGCCCGTGAAAAGAGCGCACTTGAACGGAGTTTTGGAGGAACGCTAAACGGACAAAGTGGGGGATTACAGGCGGATAACGCTGAAGCGTTGGCGTGGGATTTTAAGCAAAGGAGAGTGAGAGCTCAATCTTTCTCTGAACTCCACGAGTGTTGAAGTGCCAGCACGATCAAACGACTCGAGGCCCGGGGGAGGAAAAAAAAACCAAAACTTTCGTCTTCATTTTGAACACTTTGCATTGTAATGATTTGAGATCACCTCCGAGTGAGTGGTTAAAAGGGATTACACACAAACAAGGATATGCTTTCCCTCAGCACACTTTGACTTGTCAGAGTGCCTCGATGTCATCAGTGTTTTCTCCTTCTTGGAAGTTGAAATCTTAGGTGTTATTCGTCTTCAGGAGTTGCCAGATACGCACAGCCGCGTTGCACTCTCACGCGAACGGCTGATGTCATTCGGAGTTGTCACGACGTCAGCGTGAGCTTGGAAGTGTTTTAATGCGCTTTGAAAGCTGGAGTACTCACGGTTGACATCCGGAGTGGGTGTTCAGGAAAGGACGGGGCTCCTCCATGGGAATAGGCCGTCTTCTGACCCTCGGCGGGGCAGGCAGTAACGGGATCTGCCTCGAGTTTTGACGGAAAAACACGGGCAGCTTTTACGTCTTACTGTCTCAGGTGTTTCTTTTTACCCCCTCAGTTTAAGGAATTTAAGGACGATTCTCGCTTCGTCGTGATGCCAGAACCCAAGGGAATACATCCTTAGAGATTTTGGAATCAGTTTTTGATTGTATAAAGGGAACGGTAGCGCGTGTAAAAAAGTAGTTTTTTTCTCAGAAACTGGCGCCCTTTTTATACAGCTAATACTCTTTCGACAAACAGCAACCGTTACGTTTGGTGTTTGCTGACTTCAAACTGACCGAAACAGAGTACAAGAAATGTGTAAAATCTGGCATTCGGAAATATGAAATATAAACTTGCATTACCTTTGCATGTCATTTGGAAAGGGAAAGTAAATTCAAACATTGTCGAGCATTGGAGAGGGTGTTTGAGGGACAGTGTTGACTGGATTAAGAAACTAATTTAGAAGCCTTCCAGAACACCCTGTGTAAACGAACCACCCTATTTTTTTATTTATTTTTTTGTTGTTGTTGTTAATTTGACCATACATACTTGCTCCTGTCCTGTTGAATTCAAATAATGTTTTCTAAAAAGCAGGATCTAGTGGATGACAGTGCCTCGGTCTCATCCACGCGCACGGAGCAAAAGTATACACATGCGCGTTCACGCGCCACTGAGCCATAGAATATAATGGAATTTGAGTGCTGACGTAATCCCAGCACGGATAAGAAACTGCTCAAGAGTCCAAGACAGTCCATCCTCGTAGTGAATGCACTTGGAATTTACTCCTGGCTGGACTCTTTTTCACAGACAGACTGTGCTTTTTGTACTCGCACCAATCCATGTCAAGTGCCACTTCCTCTGTACTGTCAGCAGTAGGTGATATGTGATAATTAAAAGTCAATTGTTGTCATCTCGCTATGGCATTGCCTGAGCAGCACCAGGCACTGCACAAGACGGAGGTGAGGTGCGATAGCGAAGGGGGAGCGGTTACGGTGCGGACAAACAACAGCCGTAATCAACAGGTGGGTCCAGACCAAGAGGGCAACCCGCTCGACATGGGCTCCTCCAAACCTTGCAAATACAGTATCTCATCAAGCTGCAGCTCAGGGGAGTTGGGCGTTCCCAGGGCTATGATGACTCTCCTAAACAGTCCGAGGAGAGTGCCGCCGCTGTTCGAGAGGTCTGCCGCACAGTTCTGGGACCTTAAGTTTGACTCTGCCATCCTGGAGGAGGCAGGCAGGGAACGCTGCTTCCCACAGATGCAAAGGAGATTTCGCTACATCTTGTTTTACCTGGCCACTGCCGCGCTTCTGTGGGGGATATACTTTGGGATCAATAGCGCCAGGTGTGACCCTACAAACTTCCTGGTCCCCACGGCGGGGTTTTTTGTACTGTGCCTCCTCCTCCTCTGGTTGACATTCTCAAGGCCATATGCACGTTTCTACACCCACACGTCTTTTCTACTTACAGTGATCTTGTTTGGGATCACCTTGGCACCTCAAACGCAGACTGCTCAGTTTGCCAAATTTGGTGACCGAAATCAATCAGACAATCAGTCAATACTAACTACGTCTTGTATATCACCTGTTGGGACGTTCTCACTTTGTATGGAGGTGCTGCTTTTGTTGTACAGTGTGTTGCATTTGCCCCTGTATGTTTCGGTGCTTCTCGGCCTGCTGTATTCTGTCCTCTATGAGGCTTTAGGCTGGCTGCACCTTGCCCAGATGGACATTAGCTATGTAGATTTGGAAAGGTTGGATTTGCGCTGGCTTGCCCCGGGTAAAATCCTGCTTCACCTGTGCGCACATATCATTGGCATTCACATATTCATCATGTCCGAAGTGCGCTCCCGAAGTACCTTTCTCAAGGTAGGTCAGGCAATCATGCACGGGAAGGACCTGGAGGTGGAAAAGGCACTGAAGGAGCGCATGATCCACTCCGTGATGCCGCGGCTGGTGGCGGACGAGCTCATGAAACAAGGAGATGAGGAAAGCGAGAGCTCTGGGAAACGATACAGTGCAGGTGCCTGCTCCGTCGCTGCCGCGTCGGCCGTGACCTCGTCCAGTCCCAAAAGCAACAAGCGTAAGAAGAACTCTATCCCTCGTGGGCAAATCATTTTCAGGCCATTCAACATGAAACGCATGGAGCCGGTGAGCATCCTCTTTGCAGACATTGTGGGATTCACCAAAATGAGCGCCAACAAGTCCGCCCCGGCGTTGGTAGGACTGCTAAATGACCTCTTTGGTCGCTTTGACCGTCTGTGTGAGTTGACCCGCTGCGAGAAGATCAGCACTCTCGGGGATTGCTACTATTGTGTGGCGGGCTGCCCTGAGCCACGGGCCGATCACGCCTACTGCTGCGTGGAAATGGGGCTTGGGATGATCCAGGCCATCGAGCAGTTCTGCCAGGAGATGTCGGAGACCGTGGACATGCGCGTCGGTGTGCACACTGGCACCGTGCTCTGTGGTATCCTGGGAATGAAGCGCTTCAAATTTGACGTTTGGTCCAATGATGTCAACCTGGCCAATCTCATGGAGCAGCTGGGCGTGGCGGGGAAGGTGCACTTGTCGGAGGTCACAGCAAGTTTTTTGGATGACCGTTACGAGAGCGAGGATGGGCGAGTGATGGAACGTGTTGGGCACAGTGTTACTTATCAGCTGAAAGGTAAGACACAAGAATAATGTGTTTTTTGTTTTGTTTTGTCTTTTTTCTTTGCATTAGGGTGCAAAAGTCTGAGACCACTAGGAAAAAGGCTTCTGTTTTGCGTTTTTTCTTTATTAGCTTGAACATTTGAGAAACTTTTGTATTTAGTTTGGGCTTTAAATGACAGCAGCCCTACAGTTTCACAAGCTCCACAAAACCTTCTCAACATGTTGTTGCTTCACTGTGTGACATGATACCACAAAAATTGAAATTAATGCTTGCTTGGATATTTTAGCTGTGTGCATTTGTGATAATTTTGTTCTATTACTGACTGCCGTTACCAAGTTTTGCGGTGAAGATGGAGAAAGATGATATCTTTTTATGGTTCATCCCTGTACTCATGTCCTCTCAGGACTCTGTACAAAGGGCTGACACTCTTCTCTAGTTTTATTGCACCCTCATATGATATCGCTAGTAACTTAGCTGTTGAAAAACTGGAAAATTCTGATTGTTTTTGACATTTACTGCAGTCTGTAGCCGTATTATCCTCTCAGGACCCTGTATAAAGGGCTCCAACCTTCCAAAATTACACCCACCAACTGCCAAAAGCTAAAAAAGTAACTTTGTTGTGTAAGATGTTATTATTAGGAACTTAAGTGTAATTATTATAGTAAATAATAAGAAGGAAAATGACCAAATTGTATATAAAAATCTAATATTTTTATAAACGGAAAAATAACAAAAATTAGAGTTGGTAATCAATATCCTGTCAATTTTTGACCCTGGCTACAGGTCTTTTTCAGTTTATTGCTCCCTTATATAATCTCGTTGTATCTTAACTGTAGCCTCGTTGTGTCATTGAAGGCTTGCTGTTGTTCATCTGTAGCTCTATTGTATTGCTGTTGTAGCTCTTTTATTGTGGCCTCCCTTTGACACAGTGGCCATGCATTCACGTTTCTGCTTTCTCACTAGCATCATTGGCTGTATGAACGGCCGCATCCAGCAGAGCTGTTGATTTAAAGTCGTAGTGACAGACACAAGCAGAGATCTCTATTTTCTCCTTGTCCTTCTCTCGGGCCTCTCTCCTGCTCGTGTCCTTAATCTGAACCCTGATTTTGCTCCGTAACTGAACCTCTCTGGATCTCCTCCCTCTTTATCAGCTATAGTGATCGACTGTACGATGGCAATGAATCATGACAGTGTTTGTAATCCCTTAATGTCATCTTTATGGTTTACAAAACTGGCCTTGTATTGGTTGCAGCATGTTTCGATTGGTTCTTCATTGATGATAAAGTTTGTTGAGGATTAGTAAAATTGAAGTAGCGATTGGTGGTCTTTCTAGTGCACTTGTGGAAGACCTTTACAGTTCAGGCGTATCTCAAGCTCAAAATAGATTGCTCTGTACTGTAAGGTTGTAATAAAGTGAAGCTGGTGTTTGGACCGGTCTGCCCTGTCTTGTCACCCCAGTGTCCGCCTGATTCCGGACGGACGCTAGTAGCCCAGATGTGTGAGAGATGCGTCACTGTCTGCATTTCTATTTCCAGCACTTTCCCTGGACGGTACCTGACTGTGGTCTGACCCCGCTGTACACCCTTAATGTGTATTTTTGGTTTTCAGACAGACTAGTCACAAGCTATGAGTATTTTTAGCATGTTCTGTGGTAAGAGGCCCATATTACAATGATAATAATAATAAACAGAACAAAAGTAAAAAAAAAAATAAAATAAAATTAATAGTTATTATCGTTATTATATTATTATTGCTGCTGTTGCGGTTGCCTTTTTATTTTTTTTGTACAATTACTCATTCTAGTAAAATTACCAGTTTTCATTGAGAATTAACTTCCAGCCATTTTGTTTCTGTCTCTGTGATTCTGGCCAAAAATGAATAACATTCAGTATATTTTTGAAAATGTTTATGCATTTTATATGCAATGTAAGCTAATTATTTTATTTTTCTTCATAAGTCATAAAGGCTGCATTTGTCTGATCAAAAATACAATAAAAAACTGTAATATTGTGAAATATTATTACAATTTAAAATTTAAAATATAATTTATTCCTTTGATGCAACGCATCAGCATCATTACTGTAGTCTTCAGTGTCACATGATCCTATAAAAATTATTTTAATAATATGCTTTTTTGTTTTCTTTTAAGTATTCTTTGCTAAAGGGAAAAAATAAAATGGAAATAATTTGTAAAATTAAAAATTTCTTTACTCTTTCTTTTGATCAATTTAATGCATCTATATTAAAAAAATGACAGACTTCAAGCTTTTGAATTGTAGTGTATGCTTGGCTTTGCGTTTGTGTGCATGTGTGCTTTCATATTTGCATGTACGTGATTGAGTTATCTGTTCTGCCGCTGTGCTGCCACACTGTGAAACAAACAGAGCTGCTAAATTATCACTGTGGAACATTGAGTTTAATGACAAGCCAATTACATTGGTGTTTGTTTCCTCCTGCTTGTTTCACTGTTTTATGTGATCCTGCAGTCAACAGTAGGGCCCAGTCCCAGAGTACTATTTTTATATATATTTAGATATGTCTGTCTGATGTTAGTCTACCAAATTTCCCTCTGTAAAGTGGCTGGAGGGGCATCCAAAATATGTTCCCAGGGGCCTTTTGGGACCGAAATCTGGCCCTGGTTGACTCAACTCTAGTAAGAAAGACTAAGATGTATTTTGAGGGTGCTGGCAGAGCTGGGTTTGAAATTCATGGAGAATGCATGTTCACTCTGCAATATTCACATTTTTTCATGTTTCCGTTGATTTTTAAAGTGCTTTTTTTATTTGGCCGTTAAGTTAAGAACTGCACATCTTAAACATTTACTGCTCTTTGTCGTCTCACAAGAGTGAAAGCTTTAGGATGAACTTTAACTTTTAACCCTAAGGTCTGGTTTATGAAAAAATAATCGTACAGTTACATGCTGTAAAGATATAAATAATGATGGCAGAACACATGAGGTAGATTGTGGACAACAGGTTTTTCAGCAACGTTCTGATCATGTCGATAATTTGGAGGCCTTAGAAATGTGCATATCAGATACAATACATGAATCATATTTTAATGTGTGTATATCTTTTGATATGTATTTAGAATAAGAATTATTAGATGGGATTTTAGGACTCTAGCCTATTTAAAGGGATAATCCACACAAATATAAAGTTAATTTACTCACCCTCATGTTGTTCCAAACCTGCATGAGTTTCTTTCTTCTGTTGAACACAAAAGAAGACATTTTGAAGAATGTAGGATGTTGAAAAAATGTTAACCAGACAGTTGGTGGGAGTCATAGACGTCCATAGTATGGGAAAAATCTGGTGGATGTCAGTGGCTTCCCTTTAACTATCATTTTTTGGGTGAACTATCACTTTAAGGATCCACAATGCAGTCTCTCCAAAATACTAACCAATCTTTGCTACTACTCCTTTAAAGTTAAACCCATTTGTTTACCCACTTTTCCGCAATTCTTTGCAATATTGTAATAATTGGAAATATAATAATTTTTGATCACTACTTTTTTTTCTTTTAGATCTGTTACCCTGGTCCACAAAAGCAGTCATAAGAGTCCAGTTTTGATAAAAAAGCATTCCAATTATGGTATGTTAGGATAGAACAATATTTGGCTGAGGTACAACTCTTTGAAAATCTGGAATCTGAGGTTGCACAAAACAATACATAAATAAATAAATAAAAATAGGGAGAGAATCAGCTTTTTTAATAAAATTAAAAATGGTCCGTATGAAGTTCTTAGCAATGCATAGGCCTATTACTAATCAAGGATTAAGTTTTGATACAGTTACAATAGGAAATTTACCTAATATCTTCATAAAACATGATCTATAATCCTATATATACGGTTTCATCGGGCGCACGCACCTGGACCTAAGTTAACTTTTGGTCTGTGTTTGTTTAGCGGTCTAGTTAGTGTCGCCGGCTACAAACGCAGCTAATGAGTAGTGAAGTTGGTCTCAGGTTATGTGCTGTGGGATGTGTTTCCCATACATTTAATAAGTTATTTATTTGTGGCGATGAAAACATTAGAGTCAACACTTTACATGCATTTCATAGCCTATGCTTTCTGTGTAGGCTATATAAAATCACAAATTTCATTGAATGCGGTGTAGACCCCAAACTGAGACATCTCCCATATGTGTGTGTGTGTGTGTGCGTAGTAACTAAATGTTGTTGGTTATGTTAGGTTTAGTGTCACCAAATAGTTTACAGCATCTTACTTGGTCAAAAATGTGGTTCCTCTGGTTAAAAAAAGCCGAAAAAGATTTAAATTTTAAATCTTGAGTGGCCCATATTGCAGAGTGTATATGTTTTTTTTGTTAAGCTTTATGAGCCAGTGTAAGTTGTGTTGTTGGAGCAGATGGGAGTGTGTTCTTGCAGATAAGGAGCCCAACCCTGCTCACACACATGGACACACTTGTGCCAGGAGATATAGACGACCAGCTCTTTATATAGGAAAGAAATTCCCTTCCTCCATTTAATCATACAGACATGTGTAAACAGTCATATTTTTGTATAGTTTTTGTGTCATATACATATACTCTCAGTGTATACATTGAGGGCACAGAGTTCGAGCTGGAGTCATTGAACGCTAATGTCATGGAGACTCTATGTTGTCTGTCCTCATTCCTCTCTTTCTCGTGCCGCTCTGTTAATCTGAGGTCATGATGAGGTTGAGATGGACAGGTTTGTCCAGTCAGTCGAGAAACTTCAGCCACAAAACACATGTATGCGGGTGCAGATAAACACAGATGTCCATTACGTCTTGGTTGTGATTTACGTGGTGTAAAAGACGTTTTTGTCATGAATTTGAAATCACTAAAGAAGCGCGTAAGTAAACGTACAGCTGGCTCGACTTTCCCAAAATGACTTCATTCTATGTATAGAAGATGTTTGAAATGGAGAACTAGCTTGCTATATATTGCAGACTGTTTTTGTATGTATTTTTAGGCTTTTTTGCCTTTATTTAGGCAGGACAGTAGGAGGGCAGACAAGAAAATCATGAGAGAGGAGAGAAGGCAGCTGGACTGACGTAAAACTGGGCCTAAAATTGCACTTTTTACTTTTTTGACTTTTACTACACGCTTGATTCAGCGAGTGGCATCCCCAAGTTCAGGCAATCCTGTAGCTCATACAGTAGAGCCTGTTGCAAGCAGGAACTGATTAAAATGTGTGCTTAATGCTAAAATGCAAAATAAGATTTCAAATCAAAATTTTGTTCAGCTAAATCATGTCTTAGCATCAGCATTTTTTTTTTAGCATTTTTCAGATATTTAAGACAATTTTGAATTGAATTTAAAACATTTTTATATTTCAGTTGTATTTTTAATTTAAGCTTTACTAATTTTATACACTTTTTCATTTTTTTTTCTTTTTTTTTTTGTGCATATTTGTGTTACACTTGTATTTTATTTCATTTTAAGTAAATATAGTGTTTTGTTTCACTTGGTTTCCAAATAAACATTTCTTAAATTCATTTAATATTTACTTATTTTATTTCTTTTTTTCCATTCTAATTAAATGTCAATCCAGTTGTAAAGTTATTTAGATGAGGAAGGTCAAAAGCCCACTGCATTGTGGGATACAGTATTCAAGTATACATGCTACATACCCAGGGTTGGGAGGATTACTTTTAAAATGTATTCCGTTACAGTTACAAATTACTTTAATAAAAAAGTATTCGGTAACGTAATCCAAGTACCACAAGATAAAAGTAATGTAACTGATTACTTTTGGATTACTTTAAGTTACATATGTACATAAAATAAAAAAGCAATATCTAAGTAGGCTACTTTTATTTAACTATGACTTTAACATTTTTTTGTCAATGTGTTACCCCGTGACGTGCAGCCGGAATGGGATTTGAATTACTAACGACTCGTTTAGGCTGTATAGAGTCGAATCTTTGTACATCCTTTACCTTCACATACAGCTACTTTACACACTTATTGAAAGGCAATATTGGAAATGGCATAGTAGGAGCAATATATCAATATCGATACACTATTGACAGCAGACAATAGACCTTTTTGTCCACAAAATGTCTTCTGTTGAAAAGCTCTCCAAACTCCTGGCTTGGAGACGTTTCACCATCACTGTAAATTCAGAGTCAGTTTTGTAAACTTCTGTGTCATCTTCTGTCAGCCGGCAAACTTTGAGTATACACCGACACACACACAAACACACACACACACACACACACACACACACCTCTCATCTGCCTTGAGCTAAAGCGCTTGACTGAGATTTTGAGTCTTGTCAGGTGATGTCATGACCTGTTCTTGACTAATCTAAAAAATCTTCCTCTTTTTCTGGAGATTCATGCCCTGGCATGTCTGCGAACTCTTGCTCCGAAACGGACGGCATATTTCAGCTCCATTCATTTTCGTTTTTCTTTCTTTTTGTCTGTTTCTTCAACTCTCTGCTTTTACATCACCACAGCACTGCGAGTGTGTGTTGACACAGCTGGTTGGTTTTGTGTGTTTGCCAGGCTTTGGCCTTGCGTTGCTTGTGAACAGGTCAGGGAATTACTTTGATAAGACACCTTCCTGTAGCCAGAGGTCAGAGTCATGTTGTGTGTGTGCGTGTGAAAGTGTGTGTTGTGCGGAGCATGCGCTGTGAGAGAGCCGTACGCTAAACGATCCTATAAACCATAAATTCAAGACAGAATGTGGTTTGCTGCAGTACATAGTGTTCTACGCTCATAGTTATTAAAATTCATGCATTAAAAAAAAAACAATATACTTTAATATGTTATTTGTGCACACACACACATATGTGCGTGTACACAAATAAGATATTTAAGTATAGACGGTTTCAACGACAACAACATTATCAAACGTTACTGCGCATGCGTGCTTTTGTGGCCCTAACTTAACTTCCGGTAAACATCCAAATAGAATCAATAAAACAGCCATGTCCTTTCTAGAGTAGATAATTTTTTTGATAACAAGCTAAATATATTCTCTGCATAAATCAGACGGATTTATTAAAAATGCAGACTCATTCTCTGCCAGCGGGAGGTGCTTTAAGTACGAGAAACGAGAGGTTTCCCCGATAACGGCTGTAGACAAAGCAGCTCTGAGCTTACAAACACTGCCTTATATGCGGGATGAAATGAAAATTACATTTTCTAAAGACAGTCTTTCTTCAGAAATACAGTGATATAAAACCACTCATGCCTCGGTTTGATTTTTATACATGCATTACGTGGTTGTAGCCGGCGGCAATAACCAGACCGATAAACAAACACAGACTGGAAGTTAACTTGGGTCCAGGCGCATGCGCCCGATGAAACGGTCTATAGTTTTTTTTAAACTATTTTTTTATGTATATGTGTGTGTATTATAT
>JAUMHE010000079.1:10114981-10130128 GCA_032359235.1 Enteromius mattozi
AATTACGGGGACACTGAAAATGTCCTCATAAAACACCTACATATTGTAATACCCATGTCATACCCATGTCATTATACACATTTGTGTCCTCATAAACCACATAAACCCACACTCACACAATTTAATTATAGATTTTACTTACCTTTTTAAAATTAAATGTATTTCATTGCAATGTATTTTGCTGTCATTTATTGTTAATAATAATAATAATAATAATAATTAATAATAATATTATAATTATTATTATTAACAGCAGTAGTTTTATTTTAAATTATTATTAAACACTTAATATTTTTTATATTTTATTTTTGTTTTATTTTATTTGCATGTTATTCATTTTAACATTTTCACAATTGTATTTTCTGTAATTTACTTTTAATTATATTTACACTTATAGAATTACTAATTAGTAATTAATTGTATTTAATTTTATTTTATTTATGTAATTTATCATGAATTACACGCACATACATGTTCTTGCTCAAAGCCAGCACATGGGATAGGGACAGCTAACTGCAATGCATTATGGGAAGATGACACAGCTTTCCCACAAATGAGCTTGTCTAATGCAACTTGGAGAGAAGAATTAAATGCTGAAATCTGCAACTTGATGGGCTACTTTATATTTTAATTTTGTTTTATTGACGACATGCTGATTTAAAAAAAAAAAAATCTGTAAACACTGGCAGCTGTAGCTAAATAGAGCAACATTTTAGGTTTTATGGATTTAATTTTAATTTACATTTAATAACTGTAATTTCTTTAAATTATATAATGTTAATATACCAGCCTATCGAAGTACGGAAATCTGTACCTTTTGTAATAGACTTATATCCATTAAAAGCAGGTGGTGATGATAAAGTCACATAATGGACCAAAGCCATCACAAGCAGCTTTTAAATATTACAGAAGGTACACAGTGTCATTCACACAAACGCCATCATGGTGTAGCACACATGAAACTAAAATAAAACAATAAACATTAAAGGAATAGTTCACTCAAGAATGAAAATTACGCCATAAACTACTCACCCCCAAGCCATCTTAGGTGTATATGACTTTCTTCTTTCAGATGAACACAGGTTTTTTTTTTTTGTTTTTTTTTTTTTAATGTATCCTGGCTCTTCCAAGCTTGGTAATGCTGGTTGATAGTAGCCATTATTTTGCAGCTCCGAAAATCAGATATATCTGCAAGTACTGCGTCGTAAAACTAACCTATACGCCTTCGCGGGGTTATCACATGTCCTCTGAAGCAGATCAATGGGTTTTTGTTATAAAAATATTTGTATTTTTAAAAACGATAACGTAAATAACTGACTTCTGGTTATTTTCTGCGAGAGCGCCAAGTTCCGGCTTCTTGACTGACTTATGACTCCACATATGATGCAACTTATGTCGTACATTGAGTCAGAAGTCAGCCAAGCAGCTGGAACTCGTCATTCGTCACCTAGGATGGCTTGGGGGTCAGTAGTTTATAGCGTAATTTTCATTTTTGGGTGAACTATTCTTTTAAGTTAACAGCGTTAGATGTAACATATAACCCTAATGTACACAACTGGTAAAAATAAATAAATAAGAATAAACAACCATAAAAAAAAAAAAAAATCAAATGTGAAATAATTCAGAGAATTTTGGGAATGTCAATTTACGGTTATTTATGGTAAATGACATTCTTTTTCACTTCCAAAAACTTTATATTGCCGTAAAATTACATGTAATGTCTAATACGGTTTTTCACTGTATATAGTAGGGGAACTTACCGTAAACCAAGTAATGTTTTTACTGTAGCATTTTTACAGTCTTTTTGTAACAAAGTGTGGATCCATATGCAGGGGTTTATTGAAAGGCAGGGTCAGACAGCAGCAAACGGGTACAGTGAAGGCAAGTACAAGAATAGTCTGGGATACAAGCTTGGGCCGGTCGAACAGCGAACAATATGCAATAATGGGCAAGACAGAGCGAAAATCCAAACAAGGCAAAGATCGGTACACGGCAAATCAGTAGATAAACAATAGATACAAGGAACGCTTAGTAGGGACAAACACAATACTCAGCGGTTAGCCTGATGAACACCAACAGCTTTTAAAGGCGGAGACAAACGCTAAACAAGGGGGCGGAGCTGATTAATCACTAAGGAAACTAACAAGGGGGCAGCGGTGGAACAAGGGAAGCACTGAAACAGAAGGGAACATGACGCGATGAAACACACACAACATTTCAAAGTAAGGGTCCACAAAACTCGACAGAGGAACACACAACAGTCTGAGGGTGGTGTCCAGTGTAATTAATTAATTAATTATGGTTAATTTATTAGCATATTTATTTAGATTTGTCAATTTTTTTAAAGTAATAATGCTTTTACTGCTAATTTTAAATGTAGTTCGTTATTTAGTTTTGGTAAGTTGTTAGTTAGCTGTGTGCTTGTCCAAGGGAGAGAAACGAAGAGAAATGTATGTGTCTCATTCATTTTGGTCACTGTTCTTCTGAGGGACATTGCTGTAGGTCTGTGTGTGTCAGTATGACGCAGCTCGCTCACCCTGTGCGTCATGCTGTGTGCTTGACACCGGGGAGAATGAGTGAGCGGGATTGAGTGCGATGGAAAAGAGAGAGGGACCCCCTTTGCACTCTCTGGCTTCATTTCAGTGTTGTAACCAAAACAATAGAGTTTTAATGGCATTGTGTAGAGTGTAGACAGTGTCAGACTTAAACATGGGAAAAAATAAACTCATTGCCTTTAAAGCAGAATGTCTTTGGATGCCTTTGTCCTGCCACTTAATTTTAAAGGGGTCATGAAATATAAAAAATTTTGGTATACAAGAGGTGTTTGAGTAATACTGCTTTAAATTGTTGTTTTTCCCCAAAAAAGAAAAGTTTTCTTTTTAAATTAATTGCAACTTTTTTTTTTTCATTTTTCTGTGAGCAACAAATAAATATCACACATTTTTCCCTGATTTACTAAATTTACCTACTAAAATGTCATTCTGTTTAACAATCTTGTCAGACATATTTGCAACAAAAATCTATTTGTGACTAAATCTATTTAGTTGTAATGAATTTTTATTTTTTTTGCCATTATCCTAGGTTTTACCCATTTGTCAGTAAGATTTTTTTACTCATTTAAAATGCAATCAAATGTAATATACTTCCTTATTCTTCTATATATTTTATAGGGGTGTCCTCGAATAGTTGACGATTCGATTCGAGGAGCCTGATTCGACTCCCAATCTCTCAGTTGAATATTTGCAGGGTGTTATGATCACACCATTTGACTATATGGGGGTGCTCAATGTCTGATTTCACATAGAACTACCGGTTTTCTCCCAATAAGTTAATAAACAGCCTATTAAATAACATAAGTAACAATCTGAAACGAAAGAAGCTTTAAATAAATATTTTAACCTGCGTGAATAAATCCAAACACCTCCTATAGATTTAAATTTAGTTTCATTTTCCATAGTCCATGACCGACAGAGGTGAACGAGACTTAAATTGAGGCAGAGTGCAGGGTACAAGTGATTTCAAAACATTTCAGCTGGTTTATATATATCATGTATATTATTTATGTTGTATAAGATTTGGTTGAGTTACGCTGCAGCCCTTATCTCTTCCACGCATAGCGTGAGCAGGACAAACAATGCAGAATAGTAATGTATATGACTGAGACTGTCATATACATAACATGATAATGAGTTTAGCTGTCGTGTTTCTGCACGTTGTTGCGTGAAGAGAACGCATCCACAAAAGGAGTTCATTCAAAACCGCACAGACACCTTCACTTCTGCATTCGGGGCATTTTGTGCAGATAGCCTAATATTACATTTATATTGTATATGAGTATTCTATTATGAGATAAATGAAATCCCACTGACTAAAATCCTGCTATCATGCCTCATTCTACTGATCATCTTCAGCGCGCGCAACTCAAAACAGAATTGCAGAACATTATAATGTTTTAATGAGAGTACTACTGTTTAAAAAAAAAAAAAGAAAAAAAGAAAAGTGAATTCTTAGGGTTTCGATGGCATTTAATGTTAATCTTTTAATGGAAACGTTATTTCGGCCACCAAACATATGATTGGACTGCCAGTCAACTATTGGCAAGTTTAGAAAATTCTGATTCGACTGTGAAAATCCTTAGTTGGGGACAGCCCTAATATTTTAATGTCACAAGTAACATGTTGTTAGAATTTTTACATAAATATTGTGTAACACTGAATGACAGTGTAACATTATTTCAACCAAATTATATTCTCTTATAAACTTATTTGAAACCTTAAAAGTAGATACTTTACTTACATTTCTATGCACTTTCTATGGACATAAAATCACTTTTGTGAGTTTCTTTTGATGCGGACATCTTGACGACCTGTGTGTGTGTGTAATATAATCGTAAGTACGATTAATCACACAAGACATTAAATTAACCATCCTAGATTTAGTAAATTTGTTTATTTGCAAAGCACATTTATTATTGTGGCCTGGACTTACTTTAAAAAAAAACTAAACAAGATAAGCTATGAAATATTAATGTCATTGCTTTGGCAATGCGAAACAAATTTGTCATTCCAATAAGGCTTTAAATTGAATTGAGCGAGAGAGCGAGTAAGCGAGTGGGGAGGATGGGATTTGAGCAGTATCCTCGGGCTCATCACTGTGTCCTAATATGGTGTCATAAGAAAACTCACTGTACACGCACTCTATTTCTCTCCGTCCTCTTCTACTCGTCTCGTCATTCCCCGCCCATCTCCGAGAGAAATGGAAACAGAATTATCAGCAGAACAGCAAGGACACAGTTCACAGAAGACACACATGTGGAAAGCGAGCCAGAGACAGGAAGTCAGAAAGAAGAAAAAACGGGGCTAATGGACGAGTGGAAAAGTCTGAGGCACATTCATAAAGAGAAAGCCAAAGATGAGCAAACAGGAAACAGCGTAAAAACATCTGGCCCAGAGCCGACGAGCATCTTTCCATTCAGCTCAGAACGTGACGTTATCAGGTTTTGCGAGACGAGCCCTAGCCGATTGCACCCCCCCCCAAAAAAAACCAACAGAAAGTCTTTAAATGCTTCACACACTGACCTAGTCTGTTCGATTTTATCACTTTATCAGCTCTTTGCATTTTTGTTCCTCTCTGCTCCCCTTCCCTCTGTTTTCGTCTGCACTACGGAGGTTGGCAGAACGAGTGGAAACATTGTGGTTAGCCAGGAGAGGAAGAGAGAGAGTGGGAGTAAGTTACTACCGTCTTTCAGAGGAAGAGACACAGAGAGACTAAGGGACAGGTTGTCACTGCATTGCGCTAATTAGCTTGTTAAATTTCCACTGTCGGCAGCCAGAAGATAGTTTTGGGGTGAACCCAGGCACTCTAGATGCGTAAAGTCGTCTCTTTTTGGAGTTCAGTAGGGGCATGTTACCCAGCAGGGCAAAGACCACAGTTGCTTGGGTCAAAGGTCATGTGACAGGAAGTGAATGCAGGGCAAGCTCGCTGTAGTCGTTGAACAGTACAGACCTCACTATTAAGATGCTCAGAAGAACTGCAGTAAAATTGATTACATGATTATCTCTAACAATTTCGAAGGGTGCTATGACTGTTGCTCATATTTAAGTGGTACCCCTAACCCTTAAATATTAAATTTACAGGCAGTCAGACTTGCCAGGAATTCCTGTATGCACTGAAGTAAGTATCTAGGGACTAGAATATCACAGAAACTGGACTAATTGGATAAAATAAAGAATTATATTGCTTTGACCTAGTAAGTCTCATTTTCCGGAGGGTTCATGTTCGTTCTTCTTTCACTTCTGCAATGAATGGGATAATACGAAGGGATTGACTCTGGAGACTTTAGATGCTCATGAGGAATGTCGCAGTCAGTCCATGTGAAGAGGCAGTCTCTCAATCTCTTTTACCTGACCTGCCGTGGGCATCCTGCCCTGACAATACAAGACTTATCTTTGGTCTTCCATGGAAAAGCACACTAAAAACGAAGAGAGGGTGACCATTAAACAGTGATTGATAGCAGCTTAGGGGGGAAGATAAGTGCACTTGCAGGAAAATTCAAAGTGATGTATTAAGATATTGTCAGAGTTAAAAGGTGTTATATTTTACACTTTCGTAGTACTTTTCCATTGACGCTTCCCTTATATTGTTTGTTAGTCACGGTTTGTTCAACTGAAGACATAATTTATCTTATTTTTGAACTCTCATTAGGTAAGTCGGTAGCTTGCAACACTGTACCTTGGGGCCCCAAAAACAGTACACATTTAGGATGCCTCTTTAATAAAAGCATGTGACTCAAACCATCAGCTTATTAATAGAGGTTTCAAAACTGGAAATTGACTCATCACTTCCAATATGTGTAGTGCTGGGAGGTCTCCAGAAACAGGAGGTTAGGGGTCACTGGGATAAACTCATGGAGATTAAACAAGGGATTTGCTCCCAAACGTGGTAAACCAAGTGTATATCGCAGCATGAGTATTTTCCAATGTTGTGCAGCCGTACTTGACTCCTGGTGGTTGAGCAGATTTAAAATTGTGATATCAGATTAGCTTAATCCACAAAGAAGCACCTCGCCTAACCTGTCTTTAACAGATGGGATGACAAACCCTTGCTAGCCTTAAAGTTTATCCTTAAAAACCCCAGGTTGTTCCTTCTTCACCTTTTACTTAGGGAAACAAAAAAAGCAAAGACCTATTTTTTTTTTTTTAAATACCCACCTGGACATTAGGGTCATGACTTCACTAGACAAGGCTTCGCTGCCTCAACAAGTCCTTGACAGCTCCCTGCCTCTTGATTTTTAGAGATTGTTGCAGAGTTGCAACCGTTGTTATCAGCTCCTTGTTTATACAGAGGCAACATCTGCCTGCAAGCTACAAGCCATTCACTTCTGCTTCAATTGTGGTTTAGATGCTAGCTTTGTGGTTGCTCAGTCAATCTGAACATGTCTACATTGAATTTATTAGCTCCATTTGTATGCAAATCAGTCTAGCTAGCCAACTGCGTTTGGTGATGGAACCATCACCTTTTAGATAAACATCTTTCGTGTGCAAAAGCAGGGTAGTTGCTGGTGAAGTGTTTGGGATTGTTAATGTCCAAGTGGTCCAATCACCCAGTCCATAATAGACCAGCCAAGCAACTGCCATTTGAGATGAATAAGAATCGTTACAGTTAGCTTCCTCCAGGTATTCTAAATCTCCTTGTTTTGGCAACTGTACCTGTAGGACGTCTTTGTACAAGTGACCTCTGCCATGATTGGTTAACCTCAACGTACCAGCGCAGGCCATTTCTACGTTACGTTTATGTGCTTGGTCATTTCATATCTTTAGCCAAACTCCCAAACTGAAGTTAGTGCTGAGTGGATTCTTCACTCGTTATTGGCGATCGATAAAGTCCATCAGGAGGTCGCTCACTCAGTCCTCTGATCAATGACCACCAACAGATAAATGAGCTGTAATTGAACACTGACCTGTTTTTTCAGATCTTGTCTATTAAAGGGACAGTTCACCCGAAACTGAAAATTCTGTCATTAATTACTCACCCTCATGTCGTTTCAAACCTGGAAGACCTTCGTTCATCTTCGGAACACAAATTAAGATATTTTTGATGAAATACGAGAACTCCCAGACTCTGTCAGAGAGAGCAATGCAATTAACACGATCGAGGCACAGAAACATATCAAGGAGAGCGTAAAATAATTCACGTGACATCAGTGGTTCAACCATAATTTTACGTAGCTACAAGTACACTTTTTGTGTGCAAAGAAAACCAAAATAACAACTTAAACTTTTAAACAATTATTGTCCCCCATGTCTTCCTATAGTGGCATTTTTGGAGAGCATCACATACATAAACAACATATGCAATGTATGTAGGCCGAAATGTTTTTTACGTTCACATCAAAGTGTAAACAACGTATCCGCCTGCCACAGCTGACACAGAACAGCGTACATTGTTTAGACATGTGATACTCTCCTCGATTGTTAAATAAAATCAAAGGATCATATAATGCCAGATGCACTTTTACAAGTTGTTTGAAATGAAATGTGTGTTGGCAGTTTGTGTACGCAACCACCCTATAATGATAAAAATCTACCCAGTGTTTTTTTTTTTTTTGTAATCTCCTTAAATGTTTTCCCCTTTCTCAAATCGAGCTGTCTGACCATGTGATGTCACAAGGTCGGAGGCCCCTCTCGTGACTGTTGATTGACAGCAGCGTTTCACACAGACTGGACTGGTGTATTACCTCAGACCCGCCCTGAGTGAGCTGTCTTCAGACCGAGATGCAGAGACAAGCATGACTCCTAAGCTATTGAGTTGTTTTGTTGTTGAATGTAATAATGAACTTAGCAGTACTCATTTACTCCCGACATCTGAATGGCTGATGATGCCAAGGATTAACGTTAACGTACATTTGGTTCTAAAGGGAATGCCCTTGATCTACCTAAATGCGTTTATGTTCGCGCAAATCATTCATGGTCCAGCCTCACCTACAGAAGCAGTCAGTGTAATGTCTTTTAATTAATCTTTGAAAATTGCCTTTCCTAATAATGTGCTAATTGGCAAGTTTCACTATGAATACGGCTAAAAAAACATCCTCTGAGAGCGCCTCAGAAAAGAGGGGCGGGGTCAGCGGAGCTCGTGAAGATTTAAAGGGGAAGTACACAGAAACGAGTGTTTAGAAAAGAGCTGTGTAAAATGGGCATTTTTTACACTGTCATTGAGAAATTTTAAACAAACAGACTTTTCATTAAGACTCTAAAGAATCATATCAGCTTGTGAAAAATTGGCATTATATGACCCCTTTAAAGTTATGCTTGGTATAACACACACTTGCTTAGTATGTGGTCTTACAATACTTGTGATGCTACTTCACAAGGTTCCCAACTGAACTCACAGTAAACCCAAAATGGTTTCTATTTTCAATGCCAAATCAATAGATACTGCGAGAGAGGAAATGGCATCAGAGCAAAGCACCTGCCTTTAGTTCTGCTTACTTTTCCCTTTGAATTCCACTCGTGTTAGTCAGTGTTTCGTGTACAAAAAAAATTAAGTTACGAGGTCCCTCTCACTGACCTTCAGATTTCAATGTACTGCATTGTGCTACTGTATCTAGAGTTCGACATGCAACGACTTCTATTGGGATAAGACAAGACCTTTGTAGGATAAACTGCAGAAACACCTTCTCAAATGTTTGCATGAATCAGTCTCTTTGTGGTTATGTATGCTAATACGCTTGAATGGAAACTCTAGTCCGGGGATCCTCACGGTTAAATCCCAGGCTGGAATTCCCAGCTAAGTCGAATTACTTTACAGCAGTTCCCTGGAAGACGGCAGTGCCTCCGGGGTTGTGTGTACTGCAAGAATATCCCCTGATCCCAGCTTGCTTTCAGTTCCCATGTTTGAGAGGTCAAAGGACTATTTATGACTTCCTTGAGTCTGGATCTCTTGGGAGGAGCGGGTCCACATGGCCATCCAGCTCAGACAGGTTCTGAACCAGAAGCTCATTAGCTCTGTGGCTCAGGTCTTTATTAATCTGTGTCTCGAGGCACAAAGGGACTTGACGCTCGTGAATGGCTCATTGATTTGGCCCCATTGTGTTTGGACGACTGTCAAATTTATGTGTTCGGATCTGTATGTACTTTGGCTCCGAGCTTGCTCGGAAGTGGCCCCGTGTTTGTGGCTGAGCATGAAACAGTGGCTGAATATCAGTTTGCATGCTCGCGCTCTGCACTGAAAGTATGTGCTGTTGATGGGAAAGTACATCATTTCGAGAGGGAAAAAGTGCCACATCCTGAAGTCGCAATAAACTCCTTTGTTCATGTGCTGTTAGAATTTGCACATCAAATATTAGCATCTAGTGAAGTATAATTACATTAGGATGTAGTTTTTCTTTCTTCTAAGTTAACACGTTTTTATTTGTTTGTGTTTTTTAACAAATAATAGTTGCGGTCATTATCATTACAGAAGTAATATTAGTATTATATAATATAAAAAAATAGAAGCATTAATAGGAATGTTTTTATTTTAGTATAATGATAATAATAAAATTTAAAATATATATATTTTTAATATATTTTGTATTATTTAGATTTTTGTATAATGAATAAATTAACTTTATATCATAATTATTACTACTTCTACTAAACAATTGTTTTTTTCTTTTAATACTATTTTTACAATAAAAATAATTAATAAAATCATTTTTGTTTTACATTTTATGCTATTGTTGTTTAGGGGTGGGAGAAAAAAATCGATGCAACGCAATTCTCTCTTCAACGATTCGAAATATTTCATAATCGAATCAAGTTTTTTCCTGCATATGGCACGTGTGCGCGCTCGAGACACACCGGGCTTCATTGCACAGAATTTGCGCTGAGACACGTGCACATTGCTTGACAGCGTGTGCTTCCATCCATCGCGTTTTACTTTAGATTTACTTTAGATATGCCTTTTTTTATATACCGTTTGGAATGCGTTGCTATTAGACTTTGTCACTGACAGTCACGTGCGCTTTGTGTTTGTTTGTCCTGAAGCGGCTGATCGCGGCTGCGGTTTAGTGCACTTGCATTTTCAAATGCTTTTATACGAAACTGATGTACACACCGTCAGTTATGTTTTCAGAGCAGAGCAAAACATCTGATATATCGAAACAGATCTGTGCATTAGTCTGAATGCAGCCTGTGAAAGCTGCCACTGTCTACGATCTTATCGGTAATAATCAAGCAGCAATAATGCAGAGGAAAAAAAGAAAAATCCAACTATTAAAAATCGAAACTATTTCTGTAAACTTTCGTATACTCAGGCTACTCTTTTAAAACTCTTATTTATTTAAAAAAGTGCTCTCTGTTTATATAATGATAAAAAATGTAAATTTTGCACAAAATAAATTTGATTTAAAATGTAGCCATGTGCAGTAATACTGAATGAGAATGTGATATTCTCCTGGATTCACAGACAAGGCTTAAGACTAAAATGCATGTTTGAACTGCTTCAACTGAAAATATCTTGCTCTGACATATCTTAAAATTTTGTAAAAGATGCATTAAACATCTTAATTTAATAAGATGGCAGTACTGACACACAGATATCTCAAATATAAGCAAAAAGCATAGCAACTTCAACGTTGGTTAAGATGTAAAGTTGTAAATATGCATTTGCACAGCAGAAGAATTGGGGTCAAAAAGTAGATCTGTTATCAACATTTGCTTATTTGTAAATGTTGTTAATATTTGAAATATATTTATTTAATTTCCTATTTCGGATTACAGCATGTGATTAGCATTTAAAGTGCACAATAACGGTTATCGCAATTATGTGAACATATCAAATAACTGTGTGTGTGAGAGAGAGAGAAACAGCAGAGCTGATCTTTATGAGGTTTGTTAGTCTGCGCTCTCAGCTCAGGTGAATTACGACCGAGAGTACGGCTCTGTTTATTCTCAGACGCATCTTTTATGTCTCACAGAAGCTGCTCGGAGGAACTCACCCGGAGACTTTGAGAAAGTGTTCCCGGAGGCTATACGATGTAGTTCATGTACAAATATGCACAAGCATTTCCCCGTGGGGGTGTTAGCGCCGACACTTAGCCTGTGTGTGTTTTAGGAGATTATATACGAGCGTAACACGGTTAGCTTGTGAGCCGTGTGTTTGAACAGGCTGATACTGGCCTGCTGTAATCGCTTTCTGTTTGTTTTTGCCTCTATTGGTACAACAGAGCCTCTCCACCGGACACTCAAAAGTGTGTGTGTTGGTACAACAGAAGGGCTCATCCTCGTGCTTAGCGTTGTTTAATGTAAACATCAGTGCTGAAACAAACCTGCTCAGGTGCTTTCAGGCGCTTGCTGTGTATCTGTGTAGTATCAGAGCTGGATCAGACCTTGTTTGCCCTCACAGGAAAGCAGATTTGCGGAAACCACATTATCCAATTACAGTTCATTTTACAGTTATAAATCATTAATCGTGCAGCTTAAAGCTGCATGCGTTATGCCGAACAGTCGTTTTAGAGATCTTACCTGAACGTCAGTGGGAGATTTCTTATTTATCCTGATGGTTTTTGCTTCAGATTTAAATGTTATATTTAAAGAAATATGCTACATATTACTGTGGAAGCCTGTTTCCGCCACTGAATAAAAAAATAAATAAAAAAGGTAATTGTGAGTTTGCATCTCACAATTCTGTCTCTTTTTTTTTTTCTCAGTATTTCCTGATGCAAACTCGCAATTGTGAGAAATGTCATAATTGTGAGAGATAAACTACACATTTATTTATTTTTTCAGAACTAGACTAAATGATCTTAAAACATGTCAGTGCCTTTTTGTAATAAGATACACACCAGTAATGCTTTTTAAAGGCATGTTTATAAAAAGTACTTAAATGTCCGAATTGAACTATGGCCTAATCCTGGTTCAGGCTAAGCCCTGTCTGTGAAACCGGGCCTATAACTCACAGTTTCTATTCCCAAACCTTCGAACAATAACACATAATAAACTCCAACAAAATAAAATTAACAAAAAAAAAAAATTCTGCCTGTTAAATTTTTTACTTTCATTTGAACAGAAAAAACTTTTTTTAATTTTGCTACCTAAACGATAGATCAGAAATGACATAAATGCTTAATTCTTTGCCCCAGCTATCGTTTTTCACAGTAAAAAACAAATATTCAATGTATATGTCTATATGTAAACAAATAACTATAGATTTTTAGAAAAGCTTTCTAAGGCCCTGATCAGCACGAATGTGTTTTTTAGTTCTGAAAACTCTAAAATAATCACGGGATCATAGCGCAAACGCTCTAAAATCTTTATTTTTGGCTGTTAAGTAAACTAATTTTTTTTATCGAAAACTTTAAAAATACAGCTCCGGGAAACCCGCGACAGATACCACAAGATTCTCCTCAATCCTTGCAGTCTCCAGAGTTTCTAAGCAACGGTAAAACCGCAAATGACGTCGAACGAGCAAACAATTTAAAAAAGGCGCCCTCTCGGTGTCAGGCCCGCTGGGAAATATGTAGGTGAAAAAGACATGATGGATTTCAATACATTTTGTGTGTGTTTTGTTTTATAGGTTTAAAGACGTATCTGATCTCGAGACGGAAGATGGGCTCTCAGTGTGGCTGTTCCCAGCTCAGCTTGAGTCTGTCCTCAAACACACACACTCCAGATCTCGCACACTGCGCCGTCGCCGAACCGCTCTCACACGGCAAGGTACGGCCCTCCACACACACAGGCAAATGCTGTGTTTGTTACACAAGTTTAAATTCAGTCAGTTGTTTACTCGCCCTTTTCCGTGCATTTTTCATCTTTCTCTCCGCAGCCTGTGTGCACATCCTGTAGCGTCTCCGTAGATGTCATTGACAATCCCATAGCAGATGAAGCAACTCGAAATGGCTGCCAGGATGAACACCGAGCCAACAGCAGCAAGGTACAGAACAGCAATAGCACAATAGAAGCACACACCATAACACACTTTTCAGTGGAGGCTGAAATGCTGTCATTAGTGGCTGTTTGTATCCATATCTTATAAAATATTGGTGTAATTAATGGGAGTACTACACTTCAGCTGAAGTTTTTCGTATAACTTGTATAATCAGTTAAAGTTCAATTAATTAGTCAACTCACTGGACAAATGTTTTTTTTTTTGGTGAATTAAAAACCGCTTACAGCACGACCAATGTAGTTCAGTTCAAGATCAAGTGAATCTTGTGAACTGTTTTTTTTTAATACAACGTTGGTAGTGTAGCCCAATATCAAAAGAATTACACTATTGAGAAATTAAAACTGAATCCTGGATGAATGAGTCTTTTGAACTGGTTCTTTTTAGTGAATCAAAAACATACAGTATGAAAACTGTAGTCAGATTCTTAAACAAATGACTCATTTGAGCCTATTCTTTTTAATGATCTATATTAGAACTGAATTCTGGACAAATGAGTCTTTTGAACAGGTTCTTCTTAGTGAATCGGAAACAGACAGCTGCAGGCAGTTTAGTCCGATTCCTGAACAAATGAACCTTACAAACATTTACTTTTGATGAATCAAAAGCATACAATGCAGCCAATTAAGTCTGATTCCTGAACAAATTCATCCTTTGAACCGGTTCTTTTTAGTGAATCAAAAGCATACAGTCTGAACGGTACAGTCAGATTCACAAACAAATGACTCTTTTGAGCCAGTTCTTTTTAGTGTTCCACATTATTACTGATTTCTCAATGACTGAGTCTTTCGGACAGGTCCCTTTTAATGAATCAAACTGTGCAGTCAGTTATTTTTGATAAATAGATGAACCAGGGTAGTCCAAGTCCTAAACACATGAGTCTTTCGAACCGGTTTAGCGAATCGAAATCACACAGCGTGGCCACTGTTTAAACTAGTTCTGGCATTAGAACTTATTTCTGGATGAATAGTTGTTCTGAAGTGATTCTTTTTGAGAAATCAAAATCCTAAACCTACATTACAGTAAGTGTTGTCCGATTCCTAAATGAAGTAGATCTTTTAGTGATCTAGAAATCAATTCTTTCAAAAAAATGAATTGAAAACTTTACAGTACGAGCAGTATTGCCCAATTTCTGAACAAATGAATCTATTGAACTGATTCAGTGTAGTCTGAATCCCAGACAGATGACTCTTTTGAACTAATTCTGTTTCTCTTGCGCAGTTTCCTGCAGGTCGTAGCCCTAAGACCCTGAACGGTCTGTTGAGTCCTCAGTGTGAGGAGCGGGTGCGAGTCAGCCAGTCGTCCTTGTGTGACAAACTCCAGGAGAAGGACAGGAGCTGGGTGGGAAGTCTGGCCGCAGAAGGAGGCAGCGCCAGCGGCATGGACCACTCGGCCATCCTCCCGCTGCGCTCCAAAAACTTTCGGGAGAAAAGCGACGTGCACTTTGTGGAGGTGATCAAGGAAGACAGGTGAGTGAGAGAAGATTGCTTTGAATAGTAGTTGTGTAATTCAGTCATTGATTCATTTTCCACCTTGTTTTCTCCATATAGTCTGATGAAGGATTACTTCTTCAAGCCGCCCATTAACAAACTGAGTCTGAACTTCCTGGAGAAATCTCTGGAGTCAGCTTATCGCACCAGCTACCATGAGCAGGTACACACTTGTAATAAAATAAATATATATATAAAACAAACACGCAATAAAATAACTAAAACATTAATT
>JAUMHE010000079.1:10130228-10152598 GCA_032359235.1 Enteromius mattozi
ATCTATCTCAAACCTGCAACAAAATAACTAAGACATTAATTAAAAGTGAAATCTGAAAAAGTAATGAAAAACATGAATTAAAAATTTGTTTCATGTGGTTTAACTTAATCTACTATAGCAAACTTTAACTAAAAGCATTAGTACAATGAGTAGAAAGTATAGAGACATACTTTAAAAACAACACTATTAACACTACAATATTTAATTAAAATATTTAATCTATTTTAAAAAGTGGCAAAATACAATATATATATGTGTGTGTGTGTGAGAAAACCATTAGAAATTAAAGCTGAAATTGAAAAAAACCCAATAAATATAAAAAATATTAATAAAAAAAAAATACATATATACAAAATATGTTTCTAATTTTCATTTTTGGTTTAACTTGACGTATTATGAATAGGGCAAAAACACAACAAAGTTACTAATATATTAACTAAAAGTGAAAGCTTTTCATTTGGTTTAACTTGATGTATTAAAATAAAAACTAAAACTAAATATTAATAAAAACTATGGGGTTAAAAAAAAAATGTATATATCTATATATATATAACTATAAAAACTAATATGAATAAAAAACTACCATGGCAGCATTTCTCATTTTCATTTGACTTATAGACCTTAAAAAAAAACCTTAAATGAATTAATGGGGAAAAAAACTATATAGACGTATTTTTTTTAAAAAAGGACAAAACAAATGACAAAAACACTAAAAAATTTCTAAGACATTAACTAAAATGTAAAAAAAAAAAAAAAAACTAAATGAAAACTAGAGACATTAGATAAAACACAAATAAAGCCTAAATATGCAACAAAAATACCTAAGAAATACCTAATAAAAGCGGGAGGGGAAGAAAAAAAAACTATATATATATATATATATAAACAATTTTATAAGCAAGTTTATCTATATTATGTATCTATAAAAGTAAGTGATATTAAAATAAAACTCCTGTCAAAGAGAGCATGTAGATCTTCACACAATCACACATGGACCTCTTCTGGTTATTGACAGTAGTGCAGCCTTATCACATCAGTGTGTGAAGTTGTCATCATATCTGTGTTTCCTCAGGTGGTGAATCATGTGCCGTTGAAGACGTTTGCCAGTCCAGTCTTCAGCTCGCTGCTCGATGTTTTTCTGTCTTGTGCCGTTTTTCTCGCCCTGACCATTGCCTGCTTCCTGTATCCCCTTGTTTCCATGGACATATCCGCAACCACACTCGGTCTGGCAATCACAGCCGCTCTGCTGGAGCTGGTGTCTCTCGTTTTGTCCATTCGGTGAGCTGGACCTTGTCATTTCCTCCGTACTGTCACATATTTAGTTTAATTGTAAGTGAGCACTAGAAAACGGCAAAACGAATAATTACTTTGACTTAAAAGATATATATTTTTGATATGCGTTACTTATTATAATTAAACCAATAATTTAAATTGTACTTAAATGAATAATTTATCTAGAATATATAGTTTATTAGTTGGGTTTTTGTCTCCATCTTTCTCCGGCAGTATGGTGTTTTGTCTGGATGATGAACAAAACTGCACTCGGTCTCTGTTGAAGCTGGTGTCTGGCTGGCTACCGCGTCATGTGATCGGGGCTGTGCTCGTGTCACTTCCTGCTGTGTCCGTCTTCTCCCACCTGGCTAACAGTATGCATCTGCCCATCCAGGTACTCTAATAATAATAATATACTCTACAGGATCAAACTATAACATGACTCGTAGAACTGTATCAAGTATCTCAGCAGCCATGACGGTTGATTAAGCGTTGCTCTTTTCTCTGGTTCTGTAGGTGCCCATGTTCCTGTGCTGTGCTCTCATTATAGCTATTATCCAGTACTGTAACTTCTGCCAACTGAGTTTCTGGATGCGCTCTGCTCTGGCCACTGTAGCTGGTTTATCTTTACTCATCCTGCTCTACAGCGCCACCACCGCCAGGCCCAGGTCAGACCTCCTCAGCCTGCTCAGCTAGCAAAGTATCAAAAAACTTATTATAAACTTAGTGTATAGGAATTTGATCAATTTTGCTGAAGATTTAGTCACTCTTAGGCCATGCAAGATGTAGATGAGTTTCTTCTTCATAACAGATTTAGAGAAATTTCACATTACATGATTTCCTCACGTGTAGTGAACGGGTGCCGTCAGAATGAGAGTCCAAAAAGCTGATAAAGACATAACAGTAATCCACATCTCTCCTGTCCATCAATTAATGTCTTGTGAAGTGAAAAGCTGCATGTTTCTAATAAACGAATCCGTCATTTTAAATTAAACCTTCTCTTCTGGTTAAAATGTCGCTTTCTCCAGTAAAAAAGTTGTCTCGTCTAAATTCAAGAGAGAAATATGTAAAGATTTTAAACAGTGTTTACAAGTAAAAACAGTCTGAAACAGATGTAAACAAATACTGCTATGTTTTTATTTAACTGTTTGACTCTTATTCTGGTGGCACCCATTCACTGCAGAGGATCTGCTGGTAAGCATGCAATTGTAAATGGAGTAAATTCCTCAGAATTTCTTTTAATAAAGTAATAAACTCAACAAAATCTGGGATGTCCTGTTGGAATGTTCAGCAAATTTTCATTTTTGGGTGAACTATTCTTTAAAATTAAAACTGCATTCATTATAGTTTTGAAACTAAAGTTTTGCTTTGGCTTTCATGATTGTTCAAGATAGTACATGTCCACCGGTGCTGAAGAATTCCATCCAGTACCACCTAAAACAACAGAAGTGTGTCTGTGAACATTAAAAAATTATTTAATATTGAAAGCAATTAATCCCACAATCCCCCACGTAAACCTGCCACTCAGCTTCTGTCGAGTGTATTGAAAATGTCATCTCCAGGTGGACATGTATGGTTGTACATATCGCTAACTCTTTATTTATGAATATAACTCTTTTCTTTTTGCAGCGCCACTGACAGATTTCCAGCATCTGGGTGAGTTTTTTTTTTTTTTTTTTTTTTTTTGTATGTCATGAAAACTATTCCTAATGCGAATTCTGATTTGAGCTGACATTTGTAAGATGGTTGAGATTTTACTGTTTGTATGTGAATGTGAAAATATGATGCCCTTAATAAATCAATAAATACGCAGGAAGTCATTTCATTTACATGAATATTACAAAAAAATTAAGGGGCCATATTGGTGGTATTTATATTATTTTAACCAAAACAATTTTTTAGAGCCCATATTGACATTATTAATATTTCTTGAACTAAAAGGCACCAATTAACATTAAGTCAACATGAAATCAAAATTCACATGTCTATTTTCTATTGTACACTACCAGAGTTTCAAGTCGTCCTAAACACAACAAACTCACACAGGAGACATGTGTCAAACGACAACGATATGGGCTCAAAATATCAAACATGACTGAATTCCTCCAATTAAATGGACTCATGGTCTGAAGCTAAAAAATTATGGTCTGTGTCCATCATAAACCATGTGTATTCCTGAAAATCTACAGACTGGCTTTAAAGTTAACTATTGCCATCTCATCCAGACTGCAAATTGAGGCAAAAATTTATGCAAAGATCATGTAGGATATTCCAGCCTTTAATCACAGGTTACGCTGCAAAAAATGTTTTCTAGCCTAGATTTTTTTGTCTTGTTTCCAGCCAAAATATCTAAAACTTCTTAAATCAAGAAGAATATTTCAGACAACAAAATATTCTTGTTTTTAGAAAAAACAATTACAAATTTAAATGTGTTTTTACTTGAAACAAGCAAAATAATCTGCCATTGGGGTAAACAAAATTATCTTGCTTTATTTTAGAAATTTGATTATTTTGCAGATTATTTTGTTGTTCTACGAAAAAATTTACCTAATTTTGACAGTTACACACCAACAAAAGAAGGTGCTCAAAAACACCATTTCAGTTTTAAGATGTTTTATTATTCTATAGAACACATCACTCAAATCTTAAATCTCTTTCTCTTGGCTCCAGGAACATGAGTAACCAGAGTGCTGAAGTAGATCAGTCCAGTGCGCCCAAAGCGCTCGACCTACTGGTCCTAGAGACCGTGCTCTCCTTCTTCCTTCTGCTCATGCTGGTTTGGTTCCTCAACCGGGAATTCGAGGTCAGCTACCGTCTACATTACCACGGAAATGTGGAGGCTGACAAGCATCGCATCAAGATCCAGACCATGCGAGATCAAGCCGACTGGCTGCTGCGTAACATCATCCCCATCCATGTTGCCGAGCAGCTAAAGGTGAACCAGAGTTACTCTAAAAATCACGACAACGTCGGGGTCATCTTCGCGAGTATCGTCAACTTCAGCGAATTCTACGAAGAGAGCTACGAGGGTGGGAAGGAGTGCTACAGAGTACTTAACGAACTCATCGGCGACTTCGACGAACTGTTGCGCAAGCCTGCGTTCTCGAATGTAGAGAAGATTAAAACCATTGGCGCCACCTACATGGCGGCATCTGGATTAAATGGGCAGCAGTGCGAAGAACAGCCGGATCCGCATGCCCACCTACGTGCCCTTTTCGACTTCGCCCTTGAAATGATGCGCGTGGTGGACGATTTTAACAAGAACATGCTGGGTTTCAAATTCAAGCTGAGAATTGGCTTCAACCACGGGCCCCTGACTGCCGGAGTCATCGGCACTACCAAGCTGTTTTACGACATATGGGGTGACACGGTCAATATCGCTAGCCGCATGGACAGCACGGGAGTGGAGTGCCGCATACAGGTTAGCGAAGAGAGCCACTGTGTGCTGAGCAGAATGAACTACGTCTTCGATTATCGTGGCACTGTAAACGTGAAAGGAAAAGGGCAGATGAGGACTTACTTGTATCCCCAAACGAACGAAGGCAGATCGGGATCCACTCAAAGCCTGGAACAAGGCCAGGTGGACAGTGCCGTTGGGCATTTGGAGCCCAACACACTTGATAATACAACAACAACAACAACAACATCTGCTGCACCACTAAACCCTCCCTGCACCTCTCCCAATGTTGCCTCTATCAGTGGCCAGGGTGTGCCTCAGGGCCGTGTATTAGGCCCGTCTCAGATTACAGAGGAGTTGCACCAAGACACTAAGGACAACCCAGAGCTTAAAGAAAAGGATTACGAGAGTCCCTATCAAGCACCATCGCTAAGTGGTACACAGCCTCCCTCAATAACACAACTGTACGCGCCGTTAGCCAGACCAGAGACACCTTTACAAGGAGAGGAAGATGAAGACGCAGATGAGCGTACAAAGCTCAGGACAGTGGAGTGATTCAGATTTCCTCCTTACCTCGACTGACCTTCTTCAAGAGCCAATCCGCAGATCATTTTCAGGCTCTACTTCCTTCAAGGGGCTTTTCCGACCACAACTGTTGGAGTTCCAATGAGTAGCATTAGCCTGTATAGGGCATATGTGTTGATAACGTGACCTAAATAGAAAAATGGGTGCGCTAAGCATCTGCTGTGTGGATCACAGTGTAGCACAGAGGGGGGAAGTGGATGGAGTTAATATTTCTGATGTTCTCCAATTAATTTTTTGTTTTGTTTATAAAGTGCCTTCACGATATGTAAGATCTGTCAAATGAACAAATGAAAGGGATGTTTGAACAAATATATCAGCATGGCTTTTTGAAAAGACGTGGACAGTGAAAAAATGCTGTTTTTTTTTTTTTTTGTGATGTATTCCACCTCTAATGCCGTATTATTTTGTTCATTTATTTCAGTATTGTCTTTTCCTCTCTCTTTCATACAAAATGATCGAAAACAAGCCAGGATTACAGGATAATGTTTTAAAGTTATTATTATGAATAAATATGAGTTTCACCGCTCTACCACGCTGGCGGTCACCTATATCTCAGTAAAATAAAGCAAAGGAAGGCAAGGGAGGATAGATAAAGATGGGCTTCCGGCACTTCTTTCCACAATGCCCATATTAATATCCAGTATATCTGGCAGCAAACAATGTAGCTTTTATCAAAGGGAGGTAGAAGTGGCTCACGCAAAATAGCACCCTCACAAAATGAGCTAAAACGGCACAATCAGCTTTGTTTGTCTGAATCGCAATCAAGAAAGATGGCAGAAACCATGCTGTGCGCTCTCCCTTTCATTAGAGCGCACAAGGGCTGGTGATTGTAATGCATTCGAAATCTAAAGTATGTTTGTTGAAAACATGCAGTGTTTGGAAGTTCGATTCAGCATTTTTTTTTTTTTTTTGTTTTGCAAAAGATTTTGCCCCACAATTTAATGTTTTACAAAATTGAAAATGAAATTAATAAATCAAAATCAATTTTTCAGCACGGCACTTACAATATTAAAGGATCTTACGAGCGCCACTGTTTTTTTTTCCCTAAATGTATCCAGTAAACTCCAGCCAGCGAAGCCTTCAATGAAGTGTTCAGTTGAACAGATTGTGTAGCTGAATTGTTTATCAGTGCATTTTAATTCATTTCATTCAGTGCCTCAGATTTTCATATCGGAATAAGTTGTTTTTCACTGTGATCGTGCCAGCAGAGCCTGAGTTGGTATCGCCAATTCGCCGTAGTTTTTATTGATCACCGTGCACTTGTGATACCAGTTCACTCCATGGCCTTGTAGAAGAAGGTTCTTGTGCTGCCATAAGTTGGCGAGGGGCTAGCAATTTAGTTTATTCCTGCCTACTTTTTTAGAATATCTGATAGCTTTTTTTTAACGCGTGTCAATTCTGTAGAGATTTTGACAGCAGCTCTTCGAATTTCGTGCAGAGATCTGATTTTCTTTGCTTTTCTTTACCTGATTTTATTTTTATTTTTTTTGTCTCTGATGCATTCAGAACACTAGAGAATAATCTGCAGTATCTCATGCGATGCGTCTTACATTTCAAAGCAATTTTAGTTTCTCAAAGCAAAAGCAAGTCCTTTATTAGGATCTGTATCTTCTGCCGTCGTGTATAAGCTTGGCTCTGAGGTTTGAGGACAGATTTCTTTCTTTATTTCTGTTTACAGAGCAATCGCTACTTTGTTCTCAAAAATGGAAAAAAAATCCAGTGCCTTTTTGTTCACTCTTTTCCCTCTCAATTGTAACACCGGGTTGCTTAAGAGTCAGAATATCAGTGTCTTTTGATGCCGCAGCTTTCAGAACACCTACGATATTATGTTATTTTATTATATTATTATTTCCTCTTTGATGTGAATTATAATTCCAGCCTCTTTTTTTTTTTTTAAATGTACACTGTGTATCTTTAAATGGAATTTTTCGGGAAGGAAAAGGGATTTAGCTGTTAATTGTTTTATGGTGCACTGCTTTCCAGCCAACACATTCACCTTTGTGTTATTGTATCACTCCATTGGCTAAAGAAGCCCAGTGCTGACAGTATTGAATTATAATGAATTGTGCATAATGTATGTGGTTTTGTATTAAATGCATTTGTATTTATTGGGGCTGTGCATGAATCGGTGTGCAGCCACGGAGCCTAATATCAAAAGGGCGTATTTATGAAAGGGAGCCACTTAAAGCAAGGAGAAATGGGGTTTTGCACCCAGTTTCTCCTGACGTAACAAGCACCTAAGGCCTAACTCTTGAAAAGTGCCTCAGATTGAATTCTACTAAAGTTTTATGATCTTTTAAATGAGCTAAAATGGAAAAGTGTGAATTTAATCTTGTCCTATGTGCCATTTGATCCCATTTATTTCACCACTGCCCGCATTCTTGGATTTTTTCTTTTTATTTTAGTTTTAAAATCATGTTTTTTTTTGGTTTTTTTTTGGTTTTGGTCATTGTCACATGACTTTCACTGCTTCACAGTTTTGGTTTTGTATAGAATTAAACAAATCTTAATTGGGTAAGAGACGTATATTTGAGTGCATATCTAAAAAAAACAAAAAAAACATTTGTTTTGGTGCTCAAGAGTGTTAAAAATTTTCCCCTTGAATTTGACTTCACATGCCTTTATTATTTTTGTGCCGTATATGGGAATATGTGTATACCAAAGAATTTTAATAGTGTGGGCAGAAGCTGCAAGACAAGAGCTGTGGAATGTGGGCAAGATATTGTCATTGTTGATCTTTATTATTTTTATTTTTCTCTCAGCAGCACATGTTCTTCAATAATTTGTCCTTATGCACATGAGACACTGCGGGTATTGATTTATTAGCCATTATATTCAGGCAAAAAACATAATCTGTATACATTTGCACAGTGCACTCACTTTGTATGTACATATCATGTAATGTTTTATTTGACTTTTATGTTTCAGAATTGACAATACATGTGCATGTGCCAGATTTCCAGAGTAGAGAAACAATGAAAAGATACCAGAAGTGGTGTGTGTCTGTTTTATGTGTGGGAGAAACTATTATTAATGTTTTAAATCGATGCTTTCATTAACATCAGAAGAGATGTGTGTTTGGTGAGGGTCGAAAATAATTTAAGACAAGAAATAAAAAGTAGGCGTAAATGATCATGATATATATATAAAAAATGTTTTATATTATTTAACATTAATTTAAAAATTGAACCGCTTTCTTAACAGCTTGTTTTAGTGAAAACTATATTGGCCAAAAGAATAGGTGTAAGATAATGCAAAATAATGCAATTTCGTTACAAATTTAAGTTTTATATATTTAAAAGTTGATATAATTTGCACTGTTTCTCAACTACCCGCTTAATGTAAAACTACCTATCACAAAACCCTGTCCGAATACGATTTTGGGTGCGTAAATGACGTTTGAGAGCAGATTTGTGATGCTGTAGCGCCTCACCCGGCGGCCTCGCGCGCTGACGGCAGGGTTTGACGTAGGGCGTGATTGCGCTCGCGCTCGCGCTCCCCCTCCCCCTCGGCTCCGTCTATCTGGAAAAAGAAAAAAAAAAAACTTTTTGTATCGAAGGAATCAACAGCCGCCATCTTGTCTCGGCTCGGAATCAGGATTTCGATAGAGCACTATTTTTTATTTTTGGACGCGGAGCGCCCAATTCGAGGTTTGACGACACCGTTCAGCGGAAAATGACATCTTTATATCGCCGCGAAGGAATTTTTGGCGAAAAATCCTGGATTTAATCGGCGTTCGTCGGCCACAAAACCCTCGTATATCTGATTTCCCCTTCAGAGCGGCGCTTGCGTCCGTGTTTCGCTCCAAGCGGTTATTGTTTACCGGACGCCTTTGGAGGACAGGCAGCGCCGAGGGGACGCTTTTGCAAAAATATCTCATTTTTATGCAACCGTGCATTTTTACACGGAGCCAGAAGATTTTTGCACGGAAAAAATTGACGTCAGAAAATGGATCGCGTGCCGTTGCGAAATTAACGACGCTCGCGCGCGAGGATTCCTCTGGATATTTTATTGGGGATTTAACGTTGAATTCGAGGAAAGGAGGCGTTTTCTCTCGGTAATATAACGATGATAATGTGGGTGTTGGGTGTTGGATTATCATGGGGTGAATGGTGGTGGCGACGCGGGGCGCTGTTGCTGCTTTTTTGAGAAAATCCTCCGCCGAGCCGCTCCACACTCCCCACGTCTTTCCAAAGTAAGGTAACATCTGTTTTTCGGACGAAAGGATCTTTCGCTTTGAAGCTCATTTTAATCGCAATGGCTGAAAATGTGCTGGAAGGTGGCCCTCCGAGCGCGAAGCGAGCGAAGCTGACAGCACCTGCTCCAGACGCTCCAGGTAAAAGTCCCGCAGGCCGGATCCCAAACCTGCTAAATACTCTTATAACCAAGCACATGTTCACGCGCCAGCTGTCAAACGAGTCCAGAAACGGTGCGTGAAGCGTCGTCTGGTCACCCTGTTTAAAACTCGTTTGACAGTAAAGGAGCATGTGTTTACATGCTGAGGACAGACAGGAGGGGGAATAAATACAGATATGCACTCACTAACGAAAGTAGCATCGCTAGAATAACGCATCTAAAGTTGAGGGTTATCGTTCAAACTTCTGTGCATATAAACATCCACCTGCTGTCCACCTAATTTTGGTAGCTTATTGCATCAGTCTGTCTATCATCACACGCATCCTTCAGGCTGCTTTCAGGTCAGCACGTGCAAAGAGCTCCGGCTGAAAGCGACGGGTCCACGAGCGTGTCCCGGGACGCCTTCTGAAAGTGAAAGTTTTCGTTTATGGTCGCTATGATACAGTCATCGCTTCGCTATTCACTGAGGTTCACTATTTACATGCAGACGTTTCATTAAAGCGTATTTCATCACGCTTGCGACGTTGATTTGGTCAAAAGCGGTTTTTTAAAAAATCATTAATCTCTCAGAAAGCGAATATTCGTATCAGTTTCCCAGAAAAGGCGTTTTTGTTTGACACGGAGCGGGTCGTCCTTTCACGGGCGCCGCTATTGAGGTCACGTGACCAGCCGTGTCGCTTTGCAGTGCATGAACGTGGACTTGACTAAAGTCACTAAACTTGTTACCTTCCGGCCCGTCCCCTCAGTTGTCATTAACCACATAAATAGTGACCACTGCGTTGTGCAAGCTATAGGCCTACGTGCGATGACTGGCACTCAAACTCATCATCTATGTCTGCAGGCAGCCAGCGTGTTTGTATGTAAACCCGAGCTCTCGGTTTTATAGCGGTGAAGTCTTGTTGCACCTGTAGAGACCTGTTTCTCTGGCTTCTGTGCTTGTTGGACCATCACACGCTTCAGCATCCATCTTGCATACCTGCGTTCAGATTATATTACTTGATGAGATGGATATTTTGACAGGTGAAGTGTGTAATTTGTTTCAGGAAAAGTGTTTTTCCACCATCACGCCGAACGATTCCGGTTGCATTTGGACTACGTTGTTTTCTAGAAGAGTAGCCTGTGTTTTTATTTAGTTGCGCACACCAGCTCTTGTTTTCTGAGGTTACATTTTTATGCACTGCTGTATTGCGATCAAACATTTAGTGGCCAGGAATTGAAGAAAGCGTTGACGACGAGGTTGCTGAAGCTACCCATGTTTGTGGTTTTTGCCATGTTCGACGTATCTTAATAGAAATGCTTGGTAGATATGCTGGAAGAGCTTTTTTAGTGCAAATATTTAGTAACTATTCAGTTTTATCCACAGACTCTGTCCTAAATCAATAATAAACACATGCACGTTCGATTGAGAAGATAGAGATATTCACTCGTTTACATGCTTTACACAACTGGTTTATATTTTTCCAGTTAACAAGGTCATTTCGGATCTACCAATGTGATTGACGTTTGATTTGGTTCAGTGTTGACATGAAGGCTTTCCGTTATGAGCACGAACAGATCACCTGTGTGTTCTAATCCAAGTGCCAGAGAACGCTGGGGTTTTGCAGAAAAAAGTTCCGCTCAATGATGTAAAAGGTTCTAATTGGAATTTAGAAAAGAACTTCAAACTATTGGCACATTATTTTTTTTAAATCTTATTTCTGCAGTTTTCTGCACAATTTTTATTTTTGAACTACTAGACTTTAGAAATACAAAGTGATTAGTCAGTTTTTTTGTGGACGTAAAGATACAGCAAATATCACTAGCTAGTCATCCAACAGCCAAGTAGACAATTAGTGATCTTTTTTTTTTTTGTCTTGGCGACACTTCACTTAACTTTACCTTTTTGCGTTGTGAAAATCTGTAGGAAAATTCACTTTAAAAGCACCATCGACATTTACATTAGATACCTTTGGCCTCTTGCTCTTTGACTTTTCAAAATGCACCTCAAATTCTTCGGATTTCAGTTTTTTCATAAGAAGTCTGATATAAATTCTGAAATAAATTTCTGATATAAAAATCTGACATAAATGGGCGTAAAAAGGTGACCCATCTTAGACTGGTTTGAGGTTCACCATACTAAAACCGATTAGTCAAATAGTGAGGAATCTGCTTAAAGTGCAACATCCCTTACACTCCCAACAGTCAGCTAAAACTTAGACTTCTGCTCTGAGTTAGTTAACTCACACGCATGCTTTCCCTTGAGCGCTTGAGTGCTGCACACCAGAGCTGTGTCCAGCTGTGCTGTGAACATGCTTTGACACACCACGCAGATCAGAGAATATAACCAGAGATCTTGATCTGCATGAGTTAATGGATGTTTACATAGCCGTGGGTGATTTAAGATAATCAGAAACTGCTGTAATTCAAGAAATAAAAATAAAATGATGTGTAAACAAAAATATAATAGGAAAGCGGAACTAAATATTTAGCGCCTAATTTATTTTTAGTTGTAATACACTCGTAAAGGTTCTTTATTGGTATCTTGGTTCCGTCAATAACTTTTTAAGACTTTATTGTTAGCGGCGGTGCTTAGAAGAGGATGGATTTAGATACATACATTTTTAATGTTGTTGTGTGGACAGATAAGTTAGCCTAGGGTGCTAAATCAGGGTTATTCTTTCCTATTTTCCTATTTCTTTTTCCAAAATTCACAGAACATGCATATTTAAACATACGCCACAGCTATTTGTGTATATCTTTAATTGAGCTTGATTAGTTGAAATGCTCTACTTTTGATTTATTCATTCAAAATTTGCCTAATTCCATGACATTTCTGGTTGTACAGTAAATTCTGTTTTCGTATTCTGCATAATTAACTGCAGAAATAATAGGCAAATGGTTAAAGTGACTAAATTACTAAAAAGGAAAAGTGTGTCATACTATATGAATAAGGATCACGCACTACAAAAATTGTAGCTTCTGGCTCTGCAACTTTCAGCAACTAGTGTTCAGACCACAAAATCAAGGCAAAAATCTCTTAGCTTATTCCAACCTTAAGTTAGCCCTTTTTGAAAAGTTGTTTCTCTCAATTAATTTCACTGACTTAATACATTTCAAGACACCTCCCTTTGTTGTGAAAAAATAATGTATATTTTTTACAGTCACTTTTATGGTTTTGGGCAATAAAAGTGCAGTTCTTTAGTGTATTTATTAAATATTTACCAGTTATTTAAACAATTTTGAGTTGTTCCACTTGTTAATATTAACTTTTTGAATGTATATAAGTTTCAAAAGTAAGGTTGCAGACAGGCAGAAAATTTCTGGCAAGTTTCTGGAAATAGTCTAGAATTTTTGGAAACTCTTTTTATTTATTTATTTATTTATTTTTAACATCTTTGGAGTTTCCAAAAAAATTCCACCCCTTTGCAATCCTAGTCAAAAATGACTCTCTATACACTATGTCCTTTTTCTATTCAATATGTACTGAACTGCTTATTTTGACAGTTGAGTGCTTGGAATATCCAGCATTCCACATTTAATTGTTTTGCTGCATCTTTAGTTCTGTATTTGAAGTGTGTACACACTACTCAAACTGTTAACTCTACAAAGCGGAAAAAGTGTGTCAATTTCATTTGGACTTTGTTATAACGAGATGGCTGAAAAGGGTTTCTCAAATGAAGCTCAACGTGCCATTCGGGTCTGTTATGGGCTTTTTGTGTGCTTTTGATGACTGAGGTGTGACAGCCCCTTCCTGGGTGACAGATGGACTAGAATTTTCCTTTTCTTAAATGAAAGCTCTTTGAAACCTTACAGAAGTCAAGCAGAATCAGGAGGGCTGGAGTAATTCTGGCACGGTCCACCAGTTGTGTGGGTCATTTAGTGGTGTTTTAGTCTGAAAGCACAGAACTGGATCATCTCAGTAGTGATAACATCACAGGACAGCCAGACCAAATTAAATCCACTGTCTTAAGAGAAAACACACTCAGAAGCCAAGCAAGCCAAGCACAGCATAGATTGTGTGTGTGTGTGTGACTAAGACCACAGAGAGATATTGTTGTGTTTCTGTATTTGTTTTATGAAAACGTACACATTTTGGGTTGGTTGTTTGTTTGAAGTAGGCCTACTAGTTGGTTGGTTGCTTTTCAGGTGCTGTCCTTCTATCTTAGAAACCATGGCATTTAGAAACTTAATCAAGAATTTAGACATTTCTATAATACAGTCAAGCAAGTTCATGGTCAGATGCGCTAATAAAACTAGGAATTTTAACTTTTTTTGTGCAAATGTTTGAGAGCTTTGAATTGAAGTCTGTAAAAAGTTTGCTGAAAGTCAACGTGCTAATGGGAATTGATTATGAGAACTTTTTGGAAGGCGAGTTAAGTTAAGAGCCACATGCCGTCTGCATAATAAAATCATCTAAATATTTGCTTTAATTGAATTTTCTTGGATTTTAAGCAAAAATCATAAGAAATAGTTATGCACCACTTAATTATTTGTTTAATAAGACCAAGTCTGTTAATGCTAATAATGTAAAATACATATTTTTGCTTTTTTAAAAATATTTTATAATGAATTTATTATAGAAAAAAAGTAAATATTTTTTTCCCAGTATAGAAAAGTACTTTTAAATGCCAATTCAATTTAAATAAAACTAAGAAATCTTGCTTGACATGTATGCTAACTTCATCATCTCTGAAATAAATGTTTTCTAGCAGCTAAATCAAGTGACCTAAAGAACTTTTTTTAGTAAAAAAGCATCTCGAAAACCAAAGCAGGGATTTAGAGACAATGCCGTGTTTGTGAAGTGGGATGAAAGCAGGAAACATGACACTTTTACAAGATGGGATTCAGCCCAATAAAAACTTTTAGTGGTAAGCCATGTGACCAAACCAGCCCCGTGTTATCCTTCCACCGCGGTGCCAAGAGTTCCCTCTGTCTCTCTCTTTCCACTCCACTGCTGTCTATCAGCAGCAGGTCTGGCCTAAACAGCCTTGTGAAACCTGAACCCGGTCTGCTGCTCAGAGCCGGCACATGCTCGCTGTCTTTTGTGCGCAAACACTCCTAAACCCGAGAAGGAGTTACAAGGATATCATCTGGATCTTTAAATCCTGTTCTTAGAACATAAAGTAGGGCTGCCTTAAAAAAAAGATTGATTTTATTATCTTAATTTGAACTTCTTGATATTGGTTTTCAAAATCCTACATTTTTAACTCTATATCAGTGTTTCCTAAAGCACATTTCACCACAGCAACTTTATACATTGCAATAATACATTTTACACATGAAATGTATTTGATAACAATTAATTTAGTTCAGAATTGCATGTTGCATATATACAGTAGTCAACATTTGAAGTGGATCAAACCTTCAAAGTTGTCCTAAAACTTGAAACTGAAATGTGTTCTTGTCTTAGGACAACTGTGATTAACTATTTTGATCCACTTCATATGTTGACTACTGTATATTAAAATTTTCGTTTTGTAAGACGTTTCCCTGCATGATTTCCAGCATTAAAGCTGGAAGTGTTTCTGGAATATTTCTTCATTACCGTGCAAAAGTTTGAGATTTGGTCATTTTTAATGTTGAAAGAAATCTCTCATGTTCACAAAGGCTGCATTTATTTGATAAAAAACTAAAAAGTTTTGTGAAATCATTACAAACTGAAATAGCTGGTTTGTATTTGAACATATTAATGCATAATTTATTATGTAATTTTTTATCATTGTCAGTAAACAACCATAGGCTCAAAATGCTGTTATAATTTTAATGATATTGTAACTGCGAAATGACAAAATTAACCAGAATCGAATCAGAATTAGAATTAATTTGGATCAGCATTAAGAGAAAATTTCCATTTTTGGAAATGTTCAACTGTCCCTTTAAAGGATTAGTTCACCCAAAAATGAAAATTCTGTCATTAATTACTCACCCTCGTGTCGTTCCAATACCATAAGACCTTTGTTTATCTTCAGAACACAGATTAAAATATTTTTGATGAAATCTCAGAGCTCTCTGACCCTCCGGAGACAGCAAGGATATCAGTAAAATAGTTTGTGACATTCAACTGTAATTTTACGAATCTACAAGAATACTTTTTGTGTGGAAAGAAAACAATAATAATGTTATTTATTTAGCAATTCTTCTCCCTGAGTTACCACCTTTTGCCATTTTCGAGAAAACCCCAAAACGTAATCGACGTTATAAGCACTCTTTAAGTTCAGTTACCATGACTTCGCTGAATGTAGAGATGTTTATGTTCGGTAGAATATAATTGTTGTCTATGGAGGGTCAGAGAGCTCTCAGATTTCATCAAAAATATCTTTTTTTGTGTTATGAAGATGAACGAAAGTCTTACGGGCTTGGAACATGAGTAACTAACATCCCATGGTGGAAACACTTAAATATAGTAATTTTAAGATAGAAATGTGGGATTTAGGGAGCGACTGAAAGTGACAGAGATGGATAGCTGAGCTAAAAATCTTGGTTTGCTATCCTCCCCATCCGAGTGAAATCCCAGGCGAGGCGCACCTGTCCCAGCTCAGACGGGTCGCTATCTTTCAGACGCTGTGAACGACAGCTGTGGTCTGCTGCCGCGCTGAGAGACTATTTATAGCCCCCCGCTGGAGCCACTATAACGAGCTTCAGCCCGATGGTGGAGGGAAAAATCTGGCTCCCCGTTGGGAGACTCCAGACTCCAAGGTGCTTCCGAACGTGTGCGTTGCTTTGCATTTTGGCTCGGCTCCAAGCACGGAGAGGGGAGGCGTTGGCTCTAGACAGCTGAGTGTGTAAGCGAGGACTTGCACGAGTCTGGCTCCGTGATGTGGGTCGTTAAACGGAGAGAGAAAAGAAAAGGGATGCTCTCTACTCCTGCCTCCCTCATGTTTAGCACCTGCTGTGTCTGGCAGCGTCTGTGTTTACTCTCGAACCGGTGCGACCTCAGCGCTACCCGTGCTGCATCTCAATCAGAGTGGCGCATAGATTGACACTGTTGCTCTGGGAAATACCACACAAAAGCTGACCAAGATTTCAGGGCTGCGGAAACAGGCTACTTTCAGAATGGGAAACTGGTGTGTGTAGTATGTATTCTGCCTGTTACTTTACATAAAAATACCATGTGAAATGTTCTGCTACGGTAAATATGGCAAATGTAGTATGCTATATTGTCTAAAACTGGTATGGGAAACATTGCAAACAGTTGTTTACCCTTTTGTGTTCTGCACTCTATTCAATGCATACTGTACATACTAGTTACATACTGCTTTGTCACTTGTCCTCACTAGTAGGTGGCACACTATGCAGTATGCGTTGTGTACTTACTGTCTGTAAGTATAGTATGTAAAGCAGTTTTCAACAGTAAAAACACGCTATATTGTTTCTTGATTTCATTTTGTTTATTCTGTGAAATTTGTCTTAATATTATGTAAAACTGTGAAACATTACAAGTAATCGTACACTGCAGCATTATGCAGTACACTATGCAGTAGGTACTTTATTATTTAAAAAAAAAAAATAGCAAATGAAACAGTAGTACACTACATAATTGCTTGTCCTTATTAGTGTGCGGCATAGTATGCAGTATGTCTTGTATTGTGCCTGTAATTTAGTAAAAAAGTATGTAAAACAGTCCTGCAACAGTAAACACAGCAAACCGTAGTATGCTACTTTGCCACTTAAATTGACTAGTGTGTGGCCTACTATGCCGTATGCACTGCCTGTGAATAGTAAATGTTACAAACATTACCTACGATTAAAATAAACGTATGGTACAGCCTTCAATGGTAAACATAACAAACAGTAGCATGTTAAATTGTGAAGTAGTGTGTGACATACTTTACTGTACATGAAGTATGTACTGGATACTGTCGTGATTTTATAAAACCAGCATGCAAAACCGTTTTAATGGCAATTGTTACAGACAGTAGTATGCTACATTGTCGTTTGACCTCACTAGTGTGCGGCATACTATGCAGTAAGTGCCTTATATGCTTTACGTACCTACAATTTGATATCAAAATTTTCGAACTTTACGAACAGTAGGACGTTACATTTTCGCTTGACACCTAGTGTGCAGCATACTATGCAGTATGCACTGGGGGGTTTAATAGTCGATTAATTCATGACGAGATGCGCATGAATTAATCAACGATTAAATCCCCCAGCCCTACTGTATACTGCCTGCATTTTTCTAAAAATATGTAGCTTAAAACAGTCTTCATAAGTAAACGTTGCAAAACAGTAGTACACTACATTGTTGCTAATGTGCAGCATACTAAGTATGTACTGTATACTTAAAAAAGTAGTATATTAAACAGTCTGCAGTGGTAAATACTACAAATGGCATGTTACTTGTTTCTTGAGCTCACTAGTGTACAGTAACGTATGCAGTATTAAAGATAGCATGCAATAGTCTTGAGTGGTAAACTTTACAGTAGTATGCTACTTTGTTGCTTCTCCTTACTAGTGTGCGGCACACCATGCAGTATGTACTGTATGCTTGCTGTGATATAGTAGAAATGCCATGTGAAACAGTCTTAAATGGTAAACGTAAGAAATTGTAGTATACTACATTGTCACTTAAACTTCCCTTGTGTGTGATGTATAATGAAGTATGTACTTATTTCTTTGTGTTTTTGTATAATACTGTGTGAAACAGATTTGCAACAAACTTCACTAACTGTAGTGGTACACCACATTGTCATTCAACCTCTCCAGTGAATGTAGTATTCAGTATGTACTATATACTGGTTACAGTTTACGCAGGCTCCTTCTCTTTAGATAACATTGAGTTAATCATTATCAAATCCGTTTATTTTGCACCTGAATTGGTGGTGATATCATCTTGTTGATGGCATTTACTCTGCTAAACATGCTAACATCTGTCATCTCCTTCCTCCCAGCTGTTCTGAAGTATCATACACACTCCTGTGTTTGTGTGTGTAACGCGTCAGTCGTTCATTAGCAGGTTTTAAGAGATGAGGTGGATTTATTAAAGCTATTAGCAGACTCAGCGGTGGATCAACCTCATGCAGGCATATTGATTTAGTCTACTGCTCTCTCTCTGCTGTTTTCCCTCACAGCATGGAGCTGCTAAAAGAATATCTTCATGGTGTCAAAACCACACCTTCCATTAGACCCTTAATAATATGAAATTTAATAGACCTTAGTAGGAGTAGACAGCATATTCACTTTACAGGAATGCAGAGTTGAACTCGCCATTTTGAGTCTGTTTGAAAACCTAGGAAATGATTTTATTTGTATATGTGTGTGTGTGTATATATATATATATATATTATAATACTAACACACACATTTCTTTGAATTATGATATATAAAAAAAGAGTTAGTGGGTCTTTTGAATCTTTTTGTGTTTTAAGGATAAGAAACCTCAAATTTCTTTATTGGAAAAATGCATTTTAATTAAAACAATTTTATTGTACCTTTCAATAAGCAACACATAGGACACAAAATATGATATGTAAAAGAGTTAGTGGGTTTTCTTACGAAAAAAAAAAGCATCTGAAGCGATCATATACATTTTTTTATGCACTTTGCATAATTTCCCAATATTTGCATAAAAGCACATGGAAGGAAGCGTAGCTAATGAGATTACATACTGGGACTTTTTTAGAATAGTTTGTATTATTTGATAGCTCATCTGGAAATTTATACAGCAAATGTGCATGTCTTCTTGATGAATAAAACATGTCTGCCTCAAGCGATCATACACATTTTTGTTTTTAATAAGCACTTTGGAATTTCCCGACCAGCATGTTTATACAGTTTCTCAGTTTTTGCATAGAAATACATGAATTGAAACCTGCAAACTGGTTTTCCGAATTCTGTGCACTGAGGTCAACAAGAAACTCACAGCCTTACAAACGGAAGCAATAAGCACATGCTGAATTAAATTCCTCCCTCTCTTTTATTTCCTCAGAGTTGGGTTCACTTTCCTGGGATGACCTGGAGAACGATCTTCCAGATGAGCTGATACCTAACGGAGACCTGGGGCTGATGTCCATGTCCTCTAATGGCGGGGCTACAGGTACAGGCGGTCATGGCCCCATGGTCCCCGACGCTGCTGCCAAGCACAAGCAGCTCTCCGAGCTCCTGCGGCCGGGAAGCAGCGCTGGGATGAACTCGGCCAGTCCGCAGCCCGGCGGCATCGGATCACAGCTGGGCGGGCTTGGAAAGAGTCCCCTGGGCCAGGGCTCGCCCTCCCACCCTTCTCAAACACAAAAACCAGGCGGCACTTCCGGGACGCAGGGCAATAACGCCGGCTCAGCTGGCATGGGAATCGGCACGGGATTTAACCAAGCCATGCTGAACAGCGGCATGATGGGACAGAACGCGGCCGGACAGCCGGGTCAGGTGATCAACGGGACTCTGGGCTCCGTCGGCCGCGGCCGAGGGATGCAGTATCAGGGCGGAGGCATGCAGGTGGCACCTTCTGTAGGGGCGGGAGGAGCAGCGGGGGCGGCGGCACAGGGAGGAGCGGGGAGTGTCCTGGCAGAGACGCTCACACAGGGGGCGCAGATGGGCATCAACACCCAGCAAGCCGGAAATATCAACAAGGTGAGGCGGCCAGTTTCCTTTGCTGTGGTTTTGAGTCTTAGAGTCTTAGAGTCGTGTGAAGATTTGAGATTACGTCAGTGAAAATGGTCCCTCATGAATATTCCTATCATCAATTAATGTGCTACAATGGAAATTTTGGCATGTTTTAAATCCTGGTTGGAAACGGCAGATTTTAAAGTCAAATCAAAACTGAAATTGTGAAATCATAACTGGCTATATTTATTTTGTGACCTCACATTGCTATTTTTGTGGTGAACATTGTTTGCCTCGGTAATCTTTAATCCAAATCTGAAAATGCTCCTCCTCTCTTTAACGACGGGCCTTCTCTGATGACATCAGTTTGACGGCCTGGGCATGAGCGTGACATCATTAACCACGCCCCTCCGACAGCCAGTGTTCTTTCTAAATGAAACGCCTGCTTATTAGTAGTTAGTAAGGTAGTAAATTTAGGTATTGGGTAGGATTAGGGATGTAGAATAAGGGATTAATTAGCACTAATAAATGGCTAATATTCTAGTAATATGCAGTGTTTCCCACAGACTTGCACTTTATTTGTGTCGGCATATGTGCAAATTCATTCTCTGTTGTCGTGGTAGAGATTATGTTTCCCTAGTAACACAAAACAGCACTCTGCTCGCAAACGATCATTTATCAGACGTTAAATGCAAGATTAAATGAGAATGATATCCAAAAATTTCCGAAGACAGTAAGTTTCCTTTACAAATACTGTGATATAAAAAAACCCGCACCATGTTTATTCAATGAAGGTAAAGCATTTTGAAAAATGTATTTGTGGCGGTCAGTTTTGTTATTGTGGCGCGCCACCACAAATAAATCAATGTATGGGAAATACTGAATTAGTGCTGTCAAAAGACCCGGTACTTCGGTACCAAGTCGGTACAAAAAAAATGCCGGAATCACGGTACCAGTATTTTTACTGCGTTCCCCGGTTCTTGATGCGTACGCCCTCAAGACGGAATCTTGGAATCCAGTTTGAAAACGGAATGTAGCCTACAGTTTGCGTGAACTAGTATCTGTAAAAATTTAGTCGCAAAAGTCTATTCAAATATGAAATCTGTATGTTCTGTGCGTCTCGGTGTTAACGAATGAATGGCATAGAGGTGCGGTTTTGTTTACTACAAGCGCGTGACGCTCACGGTGATTTTAGCATCTGCCGTCTCAATGACGACATAAATACATAAACAACATCTCCAGAACTGCTCTGAGAGATGTAAAGGTGTTCACGGCAACCCCTCAAAATAAAAGTTTGGTTTGTGCCAGAAATATATTACTATTATTTAGAATAATGTATGTGATAGGCTACAACTACCACTAATGTTTAACAAAAATAATACATTTAAGAAATAATCACACATTTATCTTTAATGTTAGTAGGAAATCCTCTTAATTTACCAAAAACTAAAATGTGTTTCAATTTTATTAGTTAAAAGACAAATTAAATTTGGGTGAAACTTGTTTTCCGTTTTTCATACTTTTATTACTTGTGGAAAAACTTGAAACACAAGTTAAAATAAGTAAGGAATAGCATTGATTTTTGTGCATTTTATTTTAGTTTGACTTTATTAATAAAAATTGTGCGTTTTTTTTTAATGCTTTTGTGTTTTGCTTTGGTACCGAAATTGGTACCGAGAACCGTGAATTTTCACCGAACACAGAAATATTGCCACCGTGACAACACTATACTGAATATGCATGCTAATAAGCAACTAATAGGTGTAACCGTAAAATAGTGTTACCGCAAGTATTTTTTGCAATATTCAGCTTTTTTTGGTCCGTTTTGGTTTCTAGCCAGTATTACGGTTTTATCTATTTTCATTGTTATTGTTAACTAAAACCATTAAAATAGTTTTTGTCAATTGAAATAAAGCTTAAATACCACAAAATATTAGATAATTTTATAAAACTTGAAATTTGTAACGAATCTCAGAAATAAGCCATAGTTTAAGTAGTTCTTATAAACGTTTCTTAGAAAAAGACTTCACTGGTGTTCATCCAAAGACAAAACAAAGGCACTGATATATTTTAAGATCAGTCAGTGCAAATTTCCTTTGAGTTGAAACCGCTTAGATTTACATTTTAGTCTAGGACTAGGCTTAAGCCTTGTTTGTGAAACCAGGGGTATCAGTAGTTATTTAACTCTTCAGCAAATCTCAAAATTAATATGCATTTTCGCACTGTACATTATCATGTT